>JAYXIM010002077.1:0-10166 GCA_037575425.1 Anastrepha fraterculus
GAGTTGCATGCAACAAACGAGTGCATCTATAGCAATTTAGCCGAATAGATAGATCCACCTGGAGATGAGCGATTGCTGGTACATAGCAGTTGTGTGCCACTGCAATGTTTCGTTGTAGTCGTGTTAATATGTATTTGAAATTTTTGTGCAGCGCACATACGCATATACACGTATGTACATAAATGTATGTACATACAAACATGTAACATGTATGCATACACACAACTAATGAATAGACGCGTACCCTGCTGTAAAAACGTGCATTAAATACGTTTGAAATAAATTTCTCGTTATGGTTAATGTGGACTAGTTTTGAAGTAACTAAAATTTCACAAGCAGTTCAATCAATTTAATATACATATGTACTTACAGTCGACTCTCGTTAATTCAAACCTGCGATATTTCGAACCTCTCATTAATTCAATGTTATCAAGAGTCCCCTACAAAATCTCTTTATACTTCGAATTATGCCCATACATTTTTAATAATGCATAGGCACATTTTCACGCACACTTCCGCACGAATCGCTTCGTTGGTATACAAAATATTTTTTTTTTTTTTAAATATGAATCCTAAAAAATTTAAATGTTTGACAATTGCTGAAAAGAAGAAATTAATTGAAAAAGTAGAAGGAGGTGAGAAGAAAAGCGATGTTGCAGTAGTTGACATCAGCGGTGTGAGTTTTTCTGACCATGTTCAAGTGGATGAAGATGTTGCTGTCTCAGGATCAGTAACCGATGGCGAGTCATCATGAATCATTCAACGCCAGAACAACACTTCCAAATTGTGCAAATTTATCTTGAAAAAAAAAAAAATAAATATATTCGCGAAGTTCATACAGCACGCGTCCATTTTACGGTCAACATAATCGGCCTAGTGAGCAAGAAATTCGAGCAGTTATTAATCGTTTTCGCACTAATTTTACGCTTCTCGATTCAAAACCATCAACAAAACAAATAAATACGCGTATCGAAGAAAATATTGCTGCTGTGGTGCGAGGCGCTGAAGTGTCATTAGTTTATGCCGGCAATCTAGCAACTCTTGAAACATTGGAAGCCAATATTCAAGCCCCCATTAACGCCATACGGTTAGATTTTTTGGAAGAAATAGACACAAGCTGACTGATCGAGTGCTACTATACAACTCATCGCCGCGGCGGACATATCCCGGATAACAGATTCAAAAAATTAATGCCATGAAGTTATCTACCAGGTTATAATTAAAAAAAATGCATACCAATATTTTTGTTTTGAATTATCATTTGAAGTTATTAAGCTCTTAAAAAGCACCCGCTGCATGTACAGCGAAATTTACGGACCGTCATTATAACCGGCTTTATGGGCGGACAAATTTTGTGCAGATTTTCCATACATTTTTTTTTCTTTAATTTTTTCATACAAATCATCCGACTGTGCGGTTACATTATGTTTGATACTTTTTGATCAGAAAATTTCTTATAAAAGGACGCAATTTAAAAAAGTCCCAAGCAAGCAAGAACAACTAAAGCCAAAAAATGAAAAATGTTTTTGGTTTTGAATAATGCAGCATCTCATTCAAGAGAATTAAATTTAACTAACACACACATTTTCTGCTCTCAACGTAACTGCAGTAAGCCAATCGTTTGAACCAATGAGTTTTAATCTAAAATTTTAAAATTCTTCATAGAATCGTACTTTTATAATAATTAAAAAGTAAATATTGTAAATAATAGGTGCGTACTCCCGAACTATAGTCACGCACCAACCCATTCCGCTACGGCGGCCACCCTGCTTGAAATTAACGCAACAAGCTCAGCCTCAGAGCTGACAAAATCGATTAATACACTTGAAGCTGCATATTTCAGCGTGAGAGTAGAACCAATGAAACTATAGTTTACAGTTTATATCCCAAATATTACATTTCATTATCAATCTATGCTAAATTTCAGCAAGAACACGATTTGGCGATTGATTTCGATAGTTTTCTTCAAATTTATCAAAATGTTTCCACTAAAGAAAACATTACAGCAATTCAGTTTGAAGAAGAAAGCGATGTTGTATGCATATCGCAAGTGATTCAGAAAAAGAATTCAATAATAATACGAATAAATTGAGCCCACAACATCGTACGCTAAGGCGCGTAAGGGAGCCTGCTTTAGAGGCCTTAAGAAAGTTATGATTAACCCACTTTTTAAACAATCTAAAGTGAATTTGTTTTTCCAAAAAAATGAATTGTTCTTTAATTAACGAAAAATTGTTGAATTTCTCACTTGTTGTTTAATTCTCTTGGTTTAACTAGAAGCTATACTATACTCGTACTAAAATAAAAAATTTTTTGGGTTTTTGGTTTCAGATGAAAATTGCGACCTGCATCTTTCCTGCCTCGGCAAAATGCTTGTACCAGGCATAATATGACATATATTTTAATGAAAAAATTTGAGAAGACTGTTGAAATATATAACAATAACACCTGAAAGTTTCGTTTCAATCGAATATTTCTTTCCTTCCAAAAAAATCCACGAAAAAATCGATTTTTTGAAGCCTCCAAAGCAGGCTCCCCCCTTAAACTTGTGCAGCCTTTGAAACAGTTTGCTAAAAATTAGTTGTAGCTTTCCAGCGCTTCAAAAATAGCGAGCGCAATTTTGAAAGTGAACATTTACAATTAAACAATTAATGCTTAAGCAATCTATAAATTTTTTGACAATTTCCCATCAATTTATAAATAATTTTTTGTGAACTGTGAATAAAAAAAACATCTACCGTTCAGAGGTGGCATCAAACAGTAACTACTACTTTAGAACAACATTGGGATATAAAACACTCCTAATTGGAGTAAAGGTTGGGCAAACACCCAACAAATTATGTACGCAATTTACTACTTTCGTTTTTGCAAAAAAATTTAGAAATTTTCGTTTAACATTCCGCGTTTTCCAGATGATGAAGCTTTTTAAAAACACAATTTCCAAAATTAACTTTATCGCCGACGTTTTGCATAACTTTATTTTGTACGTCACTGCATATTAAATAAACGCTCTGAATAGAAATGTTTTCATATGCCAAAAATAAGTCACCTCTATGGCCTTTAGAATGGCTGTCTGGATGAACTGCGAATCACTTTTTGATTGAGAGGCAACAAGTTCTCTAAAAGGATATATACCGAATGGTTAAAAAATGGTTCTTCATAGCCATCCTGAGGCCAAAATGCTGCTTTCTGCTATTTTTCCTCGATTACCTCTAGCGACTAGTTAGAAATAAGAAGCAGGGTGGGGAGCTTTTTTCTGCGGTTCTTCCAACTTGATCACATACCAGTCGTCCATAGCAACCTCAATAATTGACGTTTGTGGCATTGGAGGATCTTTGGACCTTCCAGCCTCAATTTCGGCAGCTAAATGCGGGATCTGGGTCTCGCCTCCCTGGCATTGCTGGCCTTAATAAGTCTTGGAGATTATCTCTGGACACCTCACTATAAGTTACCCTCAAAGCTGCCGCACTTGTTGCAGCACTCTGAACACCCTTGGTTGAGAAATTTTTGCTTTTCGCAGCACGCCCGCTCACATTTTGTGATGGGTTGCGCTCAATCGTTGATTGGTTTTGAGGATTACAATTTTTTTGGTGGTCGGTAGATTTCCTCAAGACCATAGTTTCGTACTACGAAACCTCGAACTTATATCTGACCTTGTCTCCCCTGTATCTGGTTCATCTGCTCTACGGGCCAATTCATTGTCAGATATCTTAGCCAGAAGTTATTAGGCTCTCAGCAAGAACACTTTGCGCTTTGAGTACGAACACATAAGAATATTTTATTCGTCTTCTTGGCAACCTTATCGGAGGTCGCCGGAGCAGAATATGGAGGGGGTTGGGCTGGCTGTGATCAACTGTACCCAAGAAAACTCTACTACTGTGATTTTGCCATCCAATTGAATTTGTAACTGAAATTATGGCTCTACCGGTGACGAGGTTTACTTGGACACTATGGTCCTCGGTTTAAAATGGACCATATCAACATTTCGACTGATTGGAACTATTTTTTTGGATTTTTTTAACGTTAATTTTTTTTAATGTAAAAGTTCAGCTCACTTCACAAACTTTCCCTCCGAATGTCATGGTTTTTAATTAAATTTTCCAGAAATATTATGCAATTCTATACCTTAGTCAATTTTAGTGTGAGGTTAGTAAAGTGCGAGTTGAAAGTTTTTTAAAATGTTTTTAATCAAATTTTGTTTTTTAATATTTCCATATCAGAAAAAGTCGTGCATTGGTTGGAATAATCTAATTTCTTAAGGGGTTACATGGGTTCCGTCGGGTAAAAAAAGGCCTACTTTCAATATTTTTTTTTCTGTGTAAAAAATTATTTATTTAATTTAAAATTTTTTCTGTCTTATAGATATATATTTAAAGAATAATTTCTGAAATTAAAAAAAAAAAAAAAAAAAAAACTCCTCCATTGTGACGTCATTTCCGGTGACCCCTCGAAAAAAAGGTGCATCCGCGTTGTCAGCATAATTCCTGACAGGATCATCAAAAATGAAAAAACAAAAATAAGTGTTACAGTTAAGACCATAAACTCGTGCTTGAACGAAGGAAAGAAAAAAAGTAAAAATTGAAATTTTTTCAGACATTTTTCCAAAAAAATTAAAATTTCGGTCAAATTTCCTTGACACTTTTTTTTTTTTAAATAGTTGTAATTGAAAAAAAAAAACAAAATCCTTCGTTCAAGCACGAGTAAATTGTATCTCGAACACCTGTGTAAAAATTCATCAAAATCGGTCGAGTAGTTTTTGAGAACATTTGACAACAGACTTTCAAAACACGGTTCCGAGAAAAACGCGTTTAAAGTTTTGAGTAACAATAAAAGTGGCTTGGAGCGCACACTTTCCAAAGGCTGTACCTCTGAAACTAATATTCGGATCGGATATTATTGAAAGAATTCTTGAGATGTTGTAGAAATTAATAAGCAAAAAAAATCGCTTTTTTGAACCCACGAAACCCATGTAACCCCTTAAATCCTTTTATCTTTAACCAAGTATTGAATTTCCGCTGCTTTCAATACAAATATGACAATGTAATGACGAATTATCTTATTATTTATTCTCCGAAGGAAACTTACTACCTTTAAAAATGTTTGTGGAAAAAAGCGAGCCATTTATGATTTCCCGCAGGGTACGCTGTACTCATTATATATGTTTATATGGCCACATATACACATACATACATATATTTTTATTTTGAGCAGAACTCTCCAGAAAATATTGGCAACTTTAGAAACTTAAATAAATAGTAAATGAACCAAACGCTCAAAACGAGTACAGCGCGCTCAACCGGTATTAGAAGTATTCGTCAGCCATTGCATTGCTCGCGGCATCTCTGCAAATGCATGCACTTTCAAATGTGTGTGTACATGTGAGCCACCCGACACATGCTGAGGTGAAGTACAGTGGGTAAGTTGTAGACATTTCTTTTCCGACTCTTTACGCAGCATTCAGCGATTTACAGTGACTCACAGCTTATTTGATGCAGGTAATACTTTTTTAGAAAAAAGAAAATACCTCGATGTTTATTAAATTTAATAAAAAATGTATATGACTTGTTATGAGATATGTATGTACTATTTAGCACTGCAGAAAGAACAATAACAAAAAAAAGCTTGCTGAAAAAATATAGAACCAAATAGTTTGCTCATCAAAATATGTTCACAGCTTGAATGGTGCAGTGTATTTTATAAAGGGTGGTTAACATTTAAGGGCCAATATTGAATGTGAACCATACCTAAAAGTCAAGCGTTTTCTACATTTAATTTGACATTTTTCAATTTCAGACTAACTCAATTTTAACCATGGAAAGATACACAATCGAGCAACGCGTTAAAGTTATTCAGGCTTATTATGAAAACGGGCGTTCAAATCAAAATGCATATCGCGCACTTCGTGAAGAAAATCATCTTCAGTGATTAGGCACATTTTCAGCTCAGTGGATTTGTCAATAAGCAGAATTGCCGCATTTGGGCGAATGATAATCCAAGAGTGATTGCCGAAAAACCAATGCACCCACAAAGAAGAGTGACTGTTTGGTGCGGTTTATGGGCCGGCGACATCATTGGGCCGCATGTTTTCCAAAATGAGGCCGGTGAGGCAGTTACTGTGAATAGTGCTCGCTATCGTGAGATGATAACGAACTTTTTATGGCCCGAATTGGAAGATATGGATGTGAACGATATGTGGTTTCATCAGGACGGTGCCACTTGTCACACAGCTAACAAAACAATGGCTCTTTTGCGCGAAAAATTTGATGGCCGAATAATCTCACGTCGCGGCGATGTCAACTGGACTTCTTTCTTTGGGGTTATTTGAAAGAAAAAGTGTACGTCGATAAGCCTGCAACAATTCAAAAGCTAAAGGATGAGAGAATTCGGCACATTAATGGCATAGAACCTCAATTATGCCTCAGCGTCATCGAAAATTTGGACCATCGGATGGAGGTGTTTCGCCGAGACCGCGGCGGCCATATGGTCGATATTTTTTTTTCCATACGTCATTGAGCCATACTAATATTATCTTAGTAAAGAGAAATTATAATAATTCCTAAAAAAATGGTATTTTACTAAAAATCAACACCTTGACCTTGAAACATAACCACCCTTTATTTTCTCTGATAATGCAATAACGGTGAAATGTATTTTTTTTTCCTGTTTAGCTTAGCGTCTTAAATCATTCTCAAAAAATGTTTGTAAAGAAAATTTGAAAAAATTAAAATTTGTTTAAAAGGACCTCACTTGAAAAAACGGAAGAGGGCAAAAGCCAACGAAAAAATGCAGAAATTGTTGCTATTGTTTCCTCCACTGTCCAGCACATTAAAGAAGGGTTTCGCACGAAAACAGGATAGAAGATAAAGGCAGATCTGCGTCAAACAAAATATTTAATGATGCAGATAAGAGGTGAATTGTTCGCAAAGTTAAGGGAAACCCCGATTTAAGCGCTCCAAAATTAACGAACGAAGTCGAAAAATACTTAAGCAAGATCTGTAACCCTAAAACTGTTCGCGGAGTTCTGCGCGAAGAAAATTTTCATGGAAGGACTGCCCGAAATAAGCCGTTGAGTCATGCTCGTAATAGAAAACAGAGAATCGAGTTTTGCAGACAACATTTGAACAAAGGCATTATCAGGTCTGATGGGAAGTCCAGCGATTGGAGAACACCAAACACCGCGCTTCAACCATGTAATTTGCGCTCTCCAGTTACACACGGCGCGGGTAGTGTGATGGTATGGGGTTGCATGTCCTATTCAGGCGTCGGAAATTTAACATTTATTGAAGGAAACATTCGGTTAGGTTCTACCAAGACAAAGAACCCAAGCAAACGTCTGGTATTGTAAAAACTTGGCTTATCTGGAACTGCCTACATGTAGTACAGACACCTGCACAGAGTCCAGATCTCAACGTTATTGAGAATTTGTGGGCAGTGCTGGAAAATAAAATAAGAAACCACAATATTTCTAATGCTTTTGATTTAAAACGGGCACTACAGGAAGAATGGGATAAAATTAGTTTCGATTATACAGCAAAACTTGTAGAATCTATGAATTCCCGATTAAAAGCTGTTCTGAATCAAAAGGCATACCTCGTTAAGTATTAGCCGTAATCATGAAATCGAAATTTTAATGTGTTTATGTGCTTTGATTACTTATAATTTAGTACATCATTTAAGCTGTGACCTCAAAACTGTAATTGAATCATTTTAACTTGCCAATCTTTCTTAAGAATAAACATTTTTTGTTATTTTTTGTTATTAAATAAAAAATGTTATTTAACACTAAAACAAATATAAACGATTTTTTTGAGTAATGGAAATACCATAAAATATATTTGATATTTTAATACTTTTTTTTTTTGGGCGGCATCAAATAAGCTGTGAGTCACTGTACTTTATGTGTATAAATAATAATTTTTTATGCTAATTTTAATGATGCAGCAAATTGCGCAGATTACTCACATTTATTAACAAAACTGTTTTATGCCAGTATATTTAGAAACAAATTATATCTAAAGGCGTTAGGAATAGAGAATGACAAAATAGCGATGTTTGAGGCGCAATGGAACTGAGCCGAACTTCGGCCAATTTCAGCCAAAGCCGAACCGAACATTTTAAAGGTTTCAAGTAATAAGCCAACGGCGATTTTTCAAAAATCCCGTATTTTTCTTAAAAAAAAATCCTCCATCCGATGGTCGAAATTTTCGAAATGTCGACGACGCTGAGGTATAATTGAGATTCTATGCCGTTAATGTGCCGAATTATCTCATCCTTTAGCTCTTGAATTGTTGCTGGCTTATTTTTTTTTTTTTTTTTTTTTTTTTAATCGAAACGTTATAAAATTTGTATACATTTCATGGTATTACGCCTAGCATAAGCTAACAAGTAACATTATTCTATCCTTAACATTGAAATTTAAAAACAATTAGAAATATTTTACAAACAATTATACAGCGTTGGCGACTAAATCTCGTGGCTTAGTTCTTCGAAGTCTTCTTGTGCAGACTGTTTTGGTAAGCTCTGCGGCCTCCGGGTTTATGTGCTCTTTCAGCCTAGTTTCATGGTTACTTGCAAGAATTTGGATTATATCAGCGACTTTTTTCACCGACAGATCTTTGTGCAGGTCGTGATTTCGCACATACCAAGGTGCGTTGACCATGTCTCTGAGAATCTTATTCTGCCGGCGTTGTACAGCTTCAATGTTTGATTTAATGGTACATCCCCATAATTGAATGCCGTATGTCCATACCGGCTTAACTACTTGGTTGTATATTAATAATTTATTCTGTATTGACAATGTAGACTTTCTGCCAATTAACCATTTCATTTTTTTAATTTTTAAGTTGATTTCGGTTGCTTTAATTTTGACATGTTCTTTCCATTTGAGCTTTGCATCCAAAGTCATGCCCAAGTATTTTGCTGTATTACTATATGGAACAGTAGCAGATGATATTTTCACTGGGTTATAGGCTATTTTCTTGTTTGTAAAGTCTACGTGAACAGACTTGCTTTCATTTAGTTTGATTCTCCAGTTTTCAGTCCATGCGACAACTTCGTCTATCGATGCCTGTAACTTTCTAGTTGATTCATTTGCGTTATTTCCATAGGCTAAGATACACGTGTCATCAGCAAAAGTGGCTATCTTACTTGTATTTGAAACAGGTAGATCTGCAGTATAGAGCAAATACAGTACTGGCCCAAGAATGCTGCCTTGTGGTACACCAGCTTCAATTTTTTTAATGTTTGAGTATGATTGTCTTTGTTTCACTCTAAAATATCTGTCTGTGAGATATGATTCCAATAGCAAAGTATATTGATATGGGAGCATCGCTCTGAGCTTACGGATTAGACCTTCGTGCCACACTTTATCAAACGCCTGTGCGATATCAAGGAATATTGCTGAACACACTTGATTGTTTTCTATGGCCTCTTCTATGATGTGTACTATACGATGTATCTGATCTATCGTGGAATGTTTTTCTCGAAATCCAAATTGGTGAGATGGTATTAATTGTTTATTAGAAATTATATCCTTTAATCGTTTGGAAAATAGTTTTTCAAATAGCTTTCCGATGACTGGGAGTAATGCTATTGGGCGGTAAGAAGTGACTTCGTTGGGATTTTTTCCTGGCTTTGGGATCATTTTAATTTCAGAAATTTTCCAGTGCATTGGTATGTATTTAAATTCAATGCATGCATTCATTATTAAAGTGAGTTTGATTAGCGCTTTGTAAGATAAGTTCTTTAGCACTTCGGCTGTGATTAAGTCAAATCCTGGACTTTTCTTTTGTTTTAGCTTGGAGATTTCATTTGCTACCTCATCAGTGGTAAAACTTGTAATTTCAACAGATTCTTGCACAGTATGGGGAAACAAAGTGTTATTTATCGTTTCAAATGGCTTACAAATTTTTTGGAGGTGTTGTGCAAATAACTCAGCTTTTTCCGAATCGGTTTTTGCCCAAGGTTGGTTGCTATTTGGCTGTTTAATTGGGGGATTATGCTGAATTGGTCTTTTCATATGTGCCGTAGTCCGCCATAGAGAGTAATCAGAGGTTTTATCTGCAGATAGGTTTTGTAGCTTTATATTTAAAGTTCTGTTTTTATTTTCTTGAATAGCATATTTCACTGTTTTGGTGAGGTTGTTTAATTGTGTTTTAAGTGATGGA
>JAYXIM010002081.1:0-16567 GCA_037575425.1 Anastrepha fraterculus
CTCATACGTCTGGTAGAGCGCGATTGTGTAAACGAGATTTTGACACATTTATAATTCGCAATGCTTATAAATGCGTATTCTTTTTTTCACTAGAAACGAAACAAAGTTATCGGGGATGTGTTTTAATGTATTTTTGTATAAAACACAAAATGATCTGTGAATTAGTTTTTAGTTTTATTAGTTAATTAATCAATTAAATTAGAAAAATTCACTCCTTGTTGATGAAAGGGCTTATTTAGAAGCAATGGAGGAGATCGGCGACTTTATAAGTTAGTGTGAGTATATATTTTGTAAACGTAAATATATATTTTTTATGCTATGGCGTTCGTGGATTTTTGTACGTGGGCTTTCATTAATAGTTTTCAAGGTGATGCGGCTTGCACGAATTTTTCCAAAGGTTTCGATGAAGTCTGCCACAGCAACCTTAATCTTCGAACTAATCGAATGATACTAGCACCGTCTTCAGGGTCAGCCTTATATGGGTTCCGGGACGTAGAGATATTGAAGGAAATTGGAAAGCCGATGAGCTGCCCACAAAAAGTACTAATCTTCCACTTCCTGAAAATGGAGGCAACATTGGAAGCTCTATGGCATCTAGCAAATTAAGGATAAAAAATAATATTCTCCAGGAGGCCAATAGATCAGGGAAAGAAGAAAGTACTTGTGTTACAACCAGGCTAATTTGGCCACAAATACAGGGGGCCATATAGCGTTTGCTTTTTGAACCTCCTATTTTTTTGAGAATGGTAACACAAATGATATGTCAAATGTGTTCATAATTAACTTATAGGTTTGACATTTACGAAATGGGACGCTATACGCTTGAACAAAATTGGGAAATATTGTAGACCTATTTCCAAAGTGGTGAGGCTTCTTCTTCTTTTCTGATTTTCACATCGGTGGCTACGTCAATAAGCATAATTGTCGGATTTGGAGCTCAGAAAATCCACACGTTACTGTAGAGAAGCAAATGCATCCACAACGAGTCACTGTTTGGTGCAGTTTTTGGTCTGGCGGCATCATCGGGCCATTTTTTTTTCGAAAATGAGCGAGGAGCCGCGGTTACAGTAAATGGCGAGCGTTACCGTGACATGCTCAACGAGTTGTTTCCAAAAATTGAAGAGGATGGCATAGACGACATTTGGTTTCAACAGGACGGTGCAACTTGTCACACTGCCAGAGTTACACTCGAACTTTTGGCTACCGTTTTTGAAAACTGAATAATCAGCCGAAATTCCGATATCAATTGGCCGCCTCGGAGCTGTGAGTTAAGCCCATTGGACTATTTTTTGGGGAGAGCCGTTAAGGACAAATGCTATGCGAACCATCCAGAGACGATTGACGCTTTAAAACACGAAATCGAAGTTGCCATTCATGAAATTGGAGCCCAGACAATCGAAAATGTGCTTAAAAATTGGGTTGATCGAATGGCCTACTGTAAAGCCAGTCGTGGCAGTTATATGAACGATATTATTTTTCATTCATAAATGACAATGTTCAATCTTCAAAATAAAAAAAAAATTTTTTAAATATTGATTAGTTTTTTTTTTGTAGCCGATTCAAAAAGCAAATTTTACATGGCCCACCCTATAGATAAGAAAAGATCAGAAGAATTGTTGAACTTCTCAAAAGAGAATAACGCGAAGGTCGTGGCTTGTGTCACCGGTCATTGGTTGTTAGAAAGCACTCTTCTAGGCTAGGAGTATTTTCGCACGAATACTGCAGAAGTTGTAGAGACGAGGAAGTAGAACACCGCCTTTGTAATTGTCCAGGCTTAGCTAGGAGTAGAGCATCCGAATAGTTCCGTATAGATAAAATTTATTTTACGCTTAATAAGGGAGTCTAACTGAATTGAGAAATCTTGGAAATTGGAACTTTTGATTTGATTTCGAATTTTTCATCAGAGGAATCCACATGCTGCCTAAATTGTGGATAAAAGTTGTAGCTTCTAATGGCACAAATATACGTCTGCGTCAGAAGAAAAGAACCGGTTTTTTCTTGTAATTTCAAGGTATATTTCGTTCAGCTTTTTGCTGCATAATAGTCCCACTCAAGGACTACGACGCCAGTGCTAACTCAGGTTAGTGTCGTTCGAAACTTTCCCGTAAACGCAACCAAACAAAAATGAGTGAGAAGTACGCGAAGCGTTTTGAGGCGGTATTTTTATGCACGCATTCGAAAGGGCCGAAAATATCTTACGCCGCGGCTGCAAAAGTGATTAAAAATTAACAAAAGTTTGTTGTAATGTGGAATCAGCGGTAAAGGTATACAAAAATGTTGATGACTTTTCCGAGCGCGGCTTAAAGCGAGAGGCCACAAAAAACCAGGATAAAGTGATCGTCCAACTATGAAAACCCATCTTGCCGGAAGGCCAGTCCATGATTTATAGCAACTCGTGCATCAAGTTCGCAAAATCTAGTCCTGTTTGTCGACGAGCCACGCAGAAAAGCTGGTTCAAAGCATGAAGGAGATGCCAGGCTATACTCGACAACGATCAAGACTACGCGGCTTATTCAGTAATTGCGACTCGCAGTTTTGTACACACTTTCATGTAAAAAAAAAATTTAATAAATTTCATTTATACTTCATGAATAATCGCATTTCCTTTTTTCTGACACAGACTGTAACTTAAAGGTTCCTACAGCAAACGTCAGCGCGATAGCACCAGCGATGATATTTTTCATCGTCTATGCTTACAATGTTTTCTAAGATATATTTAAAGATATTATTATTAAAGTCGGTGAAAAAATGATGTGGCAGCATATTTCTCTCACGGCTCTCAATACACGCAAAATATCGAGTGTTAGGACAAGCTCCTACTCCTATTTGTGGTGTGCGTCTTGATGTTGTTCCATAAATGGAGGGGCCTACACCTTTAAGCCGACTCCGAACGGCAGATATTTTTTATGAGATTTATTTTTATTTTTTCAAAGTATATTTCCAAAAATCTGAAGCGTTGATCTGGGCCTACCCGATTCGTGATGGCTTGCCAAACCTTATTGAACAGAAATATTAACACAGTTTTCCATTGTCTAAGGAATGTAGCCTGAATATAACAAATAGACTTGTGCGAAGACGCCGCTATAAAAATAAATTGCATCGCCCATAAAAGCAAATACGAAAAATTCCTTGAAAAGAATACTAAACTAGTTGGTCCTGATGGGAAAGCTTTTTATCATCATGAAAAAAAGCCAAGAGTTCAATCACCGGTATACAGGGTTGCCCATATTCGACAGACTCATGTGTTTTTTGTTCCCATTCCAATCGACGGGGCTTGTCCGCAGGCAACAATCTTTGCGTCAATTGAATCTTTTACGGGAATAAATGAAAATCAATGCGGATAATTCGTTGTAAAGTGGTCCGAGCAATGCCCAACTGCCGAGAACGGCGATTTTGGGATGTCCTTGGCGACGTCTCAACACTGGCCCGTACAAGAGCAATATTCTCATCCGATCGCCTTAGTCGTACAAACCTTGGTCGTACCTTTCGTACAAACGTTTAATGGTGTTCTTAGTAGGCGCACTTTTTACATTATTTCATTTTTTATACGCACGTTGAGTTTTCACAATTGACTTCTTTTGTTGAATGTAAATTTCAACAATTTGGGAGCGCTCGCGTGGCGTGTACTGTTCCACGGTAAAAATCTGCTTGGACTGACGCTTGCAATGCGGTATGTCATTAAGCGAACTGTCGTCTCTGTCAAAAGATACAGGGTTGTCAGATGGGTCAGTCGAATATTGGCTACCCTGTACAACAAATACCTTAAAGCACGGCGCGGGTAACTTGAAAGTTTTCAGATAATTTTCTTGGAATGGGGTGGGCCTAATAGTGAGAATAAATGATAATATGGATAATACTAAAACAAGGGAGTCATATTCCTTTGATTCCATACAGCGAATCAGGTTATTTACGCATGATAACTACCCCAATTGGGGGAACCTGTAATCCCTATAGGGCGCGTCCCCAGGTGGTGGATAGGGGAACGCCTCCCAGATATGGAAGGTAGGAGAGTAGGTCTCCCGCGAACCACACAGGTCGAAGACGTAAACTTCGTTAAAAAAACTCCCTCAACCCAAGGTGTAACGCGACCCGTGCCTACTGGGTGGGTTTGGCAGCCGGGGGATAAAACAAGGCTGTCTTTTAACGGAGCCCTCCTGACACCAGGCCGCCTCAGGTTGTAACGGTGGCCTTACCATGGTATGGGGCGCTGCCATGGCGGACTGTTTATTTCCCCTATATCCTCATTGGTCACCGCACATGGCGACATGTGCAGCCTTCTGGAAGGGCAGGTGACCGTACGAAACAGAATGAACAAACAAAATAAACAAAAAATTTCGGATAAGGTTACAAAGTAGACGGACAAACGGACGGACACAGACCCAAAAGGAACGGATAAACGGACGCACCCATTGACACAACAGATGGACAAATGGACAACTCGGACCGACACCAACGAACTGAGGAAGTTGGGAACTTCCTCAGAGGACGAACTCTTGGCCTCCAGCCAAGAGACGGTTGATGGCAAAGCTGTGGGCCACAGCACGCCATCAACCACTAATCAACCATCCACATCCGCTGATGCCAAGGGGCAAAAGCGTCTAAACGTTAAAAAAGGCCCGTCCAGGTATAAGCTTTACCAGAGGTCTCTGACTATTCTCGGAAGAATAAATAAAAATGAGGCTGAAGGTAAAACTCATCCAAAGGACGCGGCCGATAAGGCAAGGTGCCAAAAGGTGGTCGATGAGTACCTGGCGTTCCAGGCCACCCAGAAGGCAGAAGCCGTGAAACGCAATCGTTCGCAGGACGAAAGCGACAAACCAACAAAGAAGCTCAAAGTGGCGGTCCACACTGCTTCAATACCAAAACCAACCAAACGCTCATTTAATGAGGTGGCACGGGATCACCTGCAAATGGCGTTGGTTGATGAAATAACGAACCGCGGTAAACCTGCATCGGATAAGTGGTCCGAAATCGAGGCACGGCTGTCCCGCATTGTCGTCGATCATGTCATGGCAAACCCGGAGGGTCATGTGCCAGGATTTGATTCAATGGAGGTGGTCCGCGGATACAGGGTGATCAAGTGCGATGATCAACTCTCCCTTAACTTCCTGCAAACAGTTGTGGGCAAGATCCAGAACGACTGGGAAGGTTTGAGGCTCAAACTAATCCCGGCCAGCGAAATCCCTCGACGGCCGAGGGCTCGCATCTGGATCCCGAACATGGAATTCGAAGCCAAGCAACTTATTCCATACTTGCAGGCACACAACCGCACTGTTCCGATGGGTGACTGGAGCATCATCAAAGCGGAGGCTCCGCAAAAGAACAGTGTGTCCTTCCTTCTCCAAATATCGGAGGAGAGTATCGAGCCACTGGGGAAAGTGGACAATAAACTTCGGTTCGGCGTCAGGAAAACGCAACTGAAGATATTCCGATCTGCTAATCCGGAGGATGAACAGGACGAGGTTGACGGCGCCAACGAGTTGCTCACAGGCATGCAACTTGACGACGCCGCGTCTACCGAAAACGATGGCGCCAATGAGCAGCACCCGGGAGTGCAGCTTAGCGACGCCGTCAAATTGTAAAGCGACCAGCAGCATGGGTCTCAAGGTTGTCCAAATAAACCTGCAGCACTCGCGGACTGCAACGGACAACCTAACCGTTCTCCTGTCGGAGGAGGATGTCGACATTGCTTTAATCCAGGAGCCCTGGGTGCGGAGCACCGAGGTGAAGGGGTTCACTGGGAACAACCACAACCTTTTCTACAAACGGACTGAAGGTAACCCCAGATCTTGTATTGTAGCTAAGAAACATTTGAACATATTTTTAATCCCATCATATTGTTCACAGGATGTGACGGCTGTGGAGGTAGAAGCCGCTGACGGTGTCGGCATCATACTGGCTTCCATCTACATGGCACATGATCGGCCAGCACCACCCGAGGAGGCTCGTCGGCTGGTGTGTGAAGCCAGAAACAAGAACCTGCTGCTCGGATGCGATGCCAACGCGAGGCATGCGCTGTGGGGAAGTTCCGAGACAAACGACCGAGGTGAGTCTTTATATAATTTTATTATTAATACTAACTTATCGGTATGTAACAGGGGTAACACTCCCACTTTCACCTTTCCTAGTACGGAGTACTTCAGAGGATGGGAGGAAGTGATTGATGTTACTCTACTGTCTGAAAATAGCTTAGTAAGGGTAGATAATTGGAGGGTATCCAATAAAATGTCCTTTTCTGATCATAGTTGGATCCTCTACGATTTGGATCTTAAGGTAGATCCACCCCTACCGTATCGAAATCCTTTAAGAACCAACTGGAAGAGGTTCAAAAATGCAGTAAACAAGAGGATAGGAGGGACTCCTATCCCTCAAATCACTCTCACGGAAAGCCTTGAGAGTAGGGTCATAACACTGGAAAAGGCATTTAGTAGGGCCTACAAAACGTCCTGCCCCATAAAATTTAGCAAAAAAACTCACCCTCCTTGGTGGAGCAGTGAGCTCTTAAAACTAAGGGAAAAATCTAGATCAACGTTTAACCTCAGCTACTCGACGGGAAATTGGGAATTGTATAGAGAAAGTCGGAGACAGTACAAGAAGGCAATCAGGGCCGCCAAAAAAGAGAGCTGGAGGGAATTTTGTTCGTCAATCGAATCCACTAGGGATTCTGCTAGGCTTAGCCGGGTTCTTTCCAAAGACCACTCTATGGCTTCTTGGGTCAAGAAACCTGATGGAACTTGGACTGCTACAGCAGAAGAATCGCTAGAGCTTCTGCTAAACACGCATTTTCCGGGATGCAGCCCTTACGAAAGGGAGAGGGAAAACATTAGGCGGAGCCAATATAATCCACAGCATCTTGCAAATGAAATCATTACGAAAGAAAAAGTTGCATGGGCAATCAAATCTTTCTCACCCTTTAAATCTCCGGGGCCAGATGGGATCATTCCAAAGATGTTACAGGAAACCTTGGACTGTATCCTACCATGGCTAGAGGAAATTTTTAAAGCGTGTTTAAACTTAGGCCATATTCCAGACAGCTGGAAACTAGTCAAGGTCGTCTTCATACCAAAAGTAGGTAGAAGAGGACATGAATCAGCGAAAGACTTCAGGCCAATCAGTCTTTCGTCTTTCCTGTTAAAAACTTTTGAAAGACTTTTGGATACGCACCTCAGAAGCTCTTTGGAGAGCTCTGGTATATCAACTGCACAACACGCATACCTTAAAGGCAAATCTACGGAGACGGCGCTTCACGAGGTTATCGGAACAATAGAGGGCTCTCTAGAGGGCAAACATTATACCATGGCGGCATTCTTGGATATCGAAGGCGCCTTTAACAATGTTAGCACAGATGCCATCCAACGGGCGTTGATAGACCTGGAGGTGGACAGTTGCATTAGTAACTGGGTCATCTCCATGCTAGAAACGAGGATCATCAAAGCTAATATGGGTAATATCAACATAACCAAGAAGGTCCACGGGGGCACTCCACAAGGGGGAGTATTATCTCCACTTCTTTGGCTATGTGTGATCAGCAAAATCTTAACAAAACTTGACGGAGGTGGGGTAAAAGTGGTCGCGTACGCTGATGATGTGGTGTTAATGGTGTCAGGACTGTGTCCAAATACGATCAGTGGGATCATCCAAAGGGCTTTAGGCGAGCTTAACTCTTGGGCCACAGGATGTGGGCTAAGTTTAAACCCGCGTAAAACAGAACTTATGCTTTTTACCACCAGATACAAGGTACCAACTTTTACCCTACCAAATATCAACGGACAAACTCTGGCTTTATCAACCAGTGCAAAGTACTTAGGGGTAATTTTGGACCCCAAACTTAGCTGGAAGTTAAACGTCGAAGAACGGGTAAGGAAAGCAGAAATTGCTTTATATGCCTGCAAACGTATGCTTGGAAGAAGTTGGGGTCTTCAACCTAAGCATACATTATGGCTGTATAAGGCGGTTATACGACCCATTTTATCGTATGGTTCGGTAGTTTGGTGGAAAGCTCTAGGGAGAGAGTACAATACCAAATTACTCGGCAGAATACAAAGATCAGCCTGTGCAATAACGGTCGGTGCAATCAGATCATGTCCTAGAGAGGCTCTCAATGCACTGACACACGTTATTCCAATAGACCTACACATAAAGAAGACGGCAACCATAAGTGCATTTAGGTTAAATGAAGCGGGTCGCTGGAAAGGAAAAACTTATGGTCACGCTAGTCTATTATTGCGACAAACTCAGTTAACCTCGGAGAGGACTGACTACATCGTCCCGATGGTAACGTTCAATAGGAATTTTGCCACACTCTTTCCATCTAAAAAAGAATGGAAGAAGGGATTCTCTCTAAACAACTTCGATACCACAGTCTATACAGATGGCGGTAAAATGGATTGTGGTGTCGGAGCTGGTATATATTCTCATAAACTTGGAATTGAAAAATCTGTGCGTCTCCCTAATACCAGCAGCGTCTTCCAAGCGGAAGTACTAGCAATTGGGGAAGCCTGTAGGTTACTAATCGCAGATTTTTCTTTTAAGGGCAATATCGCTATTCTTTCGGATAGCCAAGCCGCAATCCAGGCGCTGGACGCGACTAGAACAACCTCTAAAGTGGTGGAGCAAAGTCGGAATAGCCTCACCAACTTGAGTGAAAACCATAGAGTAACCTTGATTTGGGTCCCGGGACACCGGAACATAGAAGGTAACGCAAAAGCTGATGAACTGGCAAGAGGGGGATCTGCCATGAATAGCGCTCTTGCAGTACCAGTATTCACTCCACTAGGTGCGGTCAAGAACGCAATTTCCCTAAAATACCTTCGAATTGCAGATTGTAGATGGAAAGACCAGACGAAATGCAAAATCAGCAGAACGTTATGGCCCACCTACAACCTCAAGCAATCGTTGACATTAATAAACATGAAACGACGGGACACCTGCAGACTTACGGCAGTCATAACTGGCTTCTGGTCCATCGGAGAACAAGCCGCCAAAATGGGCATCCCTCACACCACATACTGTCACAGTTGTAAACAACCGCAGAAAAAGGAAACAATCTTCCATTTCCTCTGTGAATGCCCTGCCCTGTGGAAGGACAGAATGTTAACCCTGGGCAAACCGCTGTTCGAGAGTCTCGAGCAACTGTCTGGCGTAGACGTCAACAACCTAATAAGGTTCCTAAACCGCACAGACTGGATATAGTCCTGCAGCAAATAACTGTTAAACAATTTGGTAACGAGGATGTGGCAACAAAATGGTGCGGAAGCGCTAGTTGGATTCTGGATGAATCACCACTCTAACCAACCAACCAACCAACTACCCCAAACATACAGCGAAAGTTGTGAAGAATTGGCTTTCCAAAGACAAAATGGCAATACTGAATTGGCGAGCACAAGGAACCGACCTTAATTCCATTGAAAATCTGTGGAACGATATTAATGTTAAGGCTTAGGTTGGGCAAAAAGTTTTAAAAATGCCAAAGCACTCCTGCAGCACTTTCAAATTTTCCAATTTTTTTGGTTTTTTCTTTAAAAATGAATTTACAATCTAAAGAATATCTTTTCAATGTTTTTAGCTTAATTGGAAGTCTAAAAAGTGTAACACTAAGCTCAGAAGGTAAGACTTTCGCAGGCACGTACGATGGATATCGAGTGAAGAGACAAGAGCGGTGTTCATTGATTCAACAAGAGGGCCTCTGTTGAGGGAACTGAACAATAAAAAAATACAGATACTATGCATGATTTCTTCGAAGAAGAAGGCTTGTTTTATTGTCTTGGTATGGCAGAATAAACTTGGGTAACTATAAATTGCTTTTAAATCTACTTTATAAGAACGAAAACTTTAGTCGCATTTTCTCGAAATACATTTTTTCCGCGCTGTCGCATATAACTCAAAAAGTAAACAAGATATCAACTTGAAATTTTTCAGGGATATTCTTCAACATATTGGCCTTTGCATGTAACTCAAATTTTATATTAATTATGACAAAAAATAGTGCTTTGATTTGATTTGTTAATTTGTTTATAAAAAACTGTAATTTTTTTTCTTTTTCACTTCAAATTTTAATTTTTCTTCTTTTTCTCGTTAAAAATAGGTAAGTGCCAAGCAGCATAACTTATTTTAATGAAAAAATTTTGTCCGGTTGATTTCAGTTGATTACAAAAAGCTGTACATTCCACGGGGCAAATTAAATGAACCAAGTTTGAGGCAGCTGTAGCGCAGCCAATCAGTTTTTGTTTTTACTTCAAAAAAATTTTTGTATATCCATTTAAGCCCAAATATTAATATGTAATTTATTTTAAGATAACAAATACTCTGTTTAAAGTAATTGTCTGGTGTAACGACCGAAATTTCGACGTTTTTTCATGAATATTTTTTAAAAAGAAAATAAAATGCGATCGTTTTAAAGCTTTTACATGCCTTTATTGGTGTTTTGAAGTATATAAAAAATTTTTTTTTAAGTAAATTTTATATTAATTTGTTTAAAATTTTTGACGTCAAAGTGGAGTCCTTAAAAAAAAGATGAGTTGGTTCGGGGAAACACACAGCCTTCCAAAGTCATCTGCAATACAAAATTCAAAGAGATTATTATTCTGTAGATTTTATTTCAGGTCCCGAATCTAAAATATACATAAAAATAAAAAAACAAAAACAAAATGGTGGACTTGTGAAAAAAGTTCTCAAACTGTAATTTTTTTCTTCATAAATTGTTTAAATTAAATAGTTTATTATTAAAAAATTAAATGTTCTAAAGGTCCGGGATCTAGATATATGTGTCGGGTTAAATTTTTAGCCAAATCGGTTGTATAGTTTTGAGTCAGTGATCCCCCGAAATTTCGAAAACATGGTTTTAAGAAAATCGCGTTTAAAGTTTCGACAACAGCCGCTGCTGGCGTGTCACACGCTTTCATACACTCTACGGCGCGCTCTCTTATTTTAGCTATAACTTTAAAAATAATTAAAATTTCTGTCTGACATTTTTATAGTATATTTTTAAGATATTTTCCTTCCGAAAACTGTAAAAAAAAATCGAGTTTTTGAACCCCTCACACCGGGCTACTACCTTAACCGTTTGAGTGCTAAGCGATTTTCTTTAATACATACAAAAATTGCGAAGCAAAATTTGGTCCAAGAAAACTGAAATATGATGGCTTTACAAATATAAGCATAGAGAACACAAAAAATTACATATTTCAATAATTTTATTTTTATTTTGTAGACTAAACTATTAGTTATGATTATAAGAAAAACTTATTTAAATTTTTTTAATATCATCTTTTATTTTTTTTTACAACAAGTTCCGGCATTATTATTCAAATTTTGGCACATTTGTGGTTCCCCACACATGTACCATGCACACCTTTTTTGCAAATGTTGCATATTAGCCGGGAACGCTTTGGATTTTTAGATCCAGGGATGCAATCGTCGCTATAGCGACGCGCCGCAAATTTGGAGTAATTAGTTATCGTCGCTATATCGACGAATCGCACTCAAACGGTTAAAAAAAATATGATTGAAAAACTCGTTGTCTGGAGGAGCTGCCACCTGTAATCCTCTGGAATCCTTTGGAAAGATGTCAGCAGTTACAAAACGTAATAAATACTCAAAAACATACTAATCAGGTAAGTACTTAATAAAAAAAATTGCCAATTTGAAATAACTAATTTCTATTCTTCTTGCTGATTGCTAAAAGTGCGCTATTTCAGTGTTCAAAAGGTGATAAATTCCGATATTTCGAAACCCTTTTATTGACTTGTTATTTATTTTTTTCCTTTTTGTTTAATAATCTCAAAAATCTGCAAAAATAACTGTTTTACTAGGTCGTCCAGTAAAAATAATAATCATAATATGTTATTGGTGCGAAATTCACTATTTCTCCGTCCAAAGCCGTGCCTATAATCCCTCCACTTTGCCTTTCAATGTCCATTGCTAATTCCAACATTTAAAACTGTCTCACTCTTCGCATCGTTTTTAAAAGGCTTTCGGCGAACACTTAAAAATGTACTCACTCAGTACTCACATAAACTGCACACACACATTCAAACACCCACGTCGTACTCAAATACAAACATAATGTTTGGTTCTCACCCTATAAAGGATACAAAGTACCGCACACCGACGCTGCAACATAATAAAAAGTGAATTTGCTCCAAATAACTCTTTTTCACATGTTTGCTGCGTTTTGTTGTTGCTGATGCTGTTAAGTAGGTCAGGGCCGTTGTGCTCATTGCAGCGTCTTTCAAACCCAAGACCCGCTCACACACACACGCACACGCACACAAATGTTTGGTATGGTCTGTACTTCCGGCATCATTAGCTGAGAGAGCGAAGAGCGGAGACAAGCAGAAAATCTGAAAAAGCTTTGAGTTGGCGCTGCACGGAGAGCGCACTGAGAGTGCCGTATGAATAAATACAGATTTAGCTGTAAATTTAATAGAATGCAGAGTTTACCGATTTACGCAAATTTTTTTCAGCCACGCTGAAGTTGTAGCTGTAATTTTGTGAAGTTATGCTGTTGGAAACACGTGACCGGTATATTATTGAAAATGTTTTTGTTATTGCATAGACGCCGGTTGTCTTCGCTGGGTAATGATTTTCAGTATATCAGGAATGATGAAATTGGAGGGCCAGAGTTACTGGCTATTTGGAGAGCAACAAACTAAAATCGTCGTGTAGGTTGCGAAAGACATTTGTTTGACTAACGATTTGAAAACGTTATGGCGACTTTATACTTTGGGATTGCAGTAATCTGCAATGGGGCGGAAGCAAGTTTTCGGGGGTAATCTCTAAATTGTGCGGATTATTTACCACCGGTTTTGAAGCGTCATCGACAAAAATATCTATTTTTAACTTAACCTCCTCGGTCCACTTGTGAGTGGCGTGGCAGTAAAGGGCCTTGTAAGGCAGTGAACTGGTGAAAATGTTGTTTGAAGTAACCATTTATGTTCGTTCACAAGTTGTCAATATGATGGCCGGACGCGAATATGGAAAAGTAATCAGAATAAGAGATAAAGGAACTTTAGGCGAGTTTCGACATGTGCTGCTGAACGTTTGAGTACTGATGGTGCGTGAATAACGACTTAGCAGGTCATAAAGTGTGGTTACCTTTGCGGGTGGATTTTCCCAAATAGTCTGCCGAAGATGAAGCGCAGATGAAGCGACGCAGCGAAAGGCTCCCCCCTGGTTTATAAGGTCAAAAAAATCAATTTTTTTTTTTTTCGTTTTAAGCGATTCCTATTTCAGAATATTCACACAAAGTTACAGAGCCTAATGCTCAATATTTCCGTAGATACAAAGCCAAAGGTAGGCGAGCGTTAGGTAGTTACGCTGTGACCGGACAGCTATAGTACAAACTTTATCTTCTTTTCTCGACTTTTCATTTTTATGATTTCTTTGAATTGGCGTACATGAATGAAAAAAAAAACGAATGAACCTTTTGAAATGAATCATAGCTTGTTCCCTTCAGTATTAAAATCTCTTCTATTTGAACTTACAAAATAGATAAAAACAAATTTTTCAAGATTTTTATATCAAGTTGAAGTGAATTTTTTTTTTATAGAAAGGCATTTTTTTCTTTGAAACCTCCAAAAAGTTGAAATTTTGGGATTTCTCTCAGTTTTCTTAGTTCATCTAGAATAAAAAATCATGATAATTAGAAATCCATTTGAATTTTTTGCTTTAGATAATAATTACGAGCTGTATCTTGTACGCCAGTTGGAAACTCCAGCGTAGCAGCGCTCTACTAATTTCTAAGTTAAACATTTCAACTTATTTTAACCAGTACAACATTTTTTTATACTTTTTAAATGTTCATTAAAATATAGAAAAAACTTTGCAGTGCTAAGTTAATTTTTTCCTTAAAAAAAAATATCGCAAAGAGATGCAATTTTTAGGCCTCATAAACCAGGCTCCCCCCTTAAGCTGAGAGCAGCACACATTCGTTCCCACGAGAGTTGGTCCTGCGTTACGGGAACGACCCGGATTTATTGGCGCCCAAAGACTGTCACTCCAGCAGCTTTCCCCGTGCATGTATGGGGAATGTTTATGCTGCTACAATAACAACAAAAACAGTAACACTCTTTTCTCTTGCGCACGAACTCCGCATGATACTAACCACCTCTTCATTTGATTCCTTTACCTTGCATGTATGAGGAATGCTTATGTTGCTACAAGAACAACAACAACAACAACAGTAACACACTTTCCTCTTCATTTGCCTCCTTTACATTGGCCCGTCACCGTCGAAATAGTTCGTTATAAAATGAAAATCTTATTTTATGCCTAAAAACTACATTAAATATTTTATTTGTTATTTTCGCTATTACGTAATATATAAAATTAATGTATAAAAAATATCAAAAATATAACATCGATATTAAAAAAAAAAAAACATGTTTGCCAAGATAAATACCTACAAATAAAACAGAGGAGCACAACATTAAAAAGTATTTAAAATAGTTCAGTTTAACCAAATACAACTGTGGTAGTAAAAATAGTTACAGAGCACCGACTAAATACCTCGAAGTTAATTATTTTTAAAAAGTTATTAAATTTGCCGTTAGAAATGGCACATTAGTATCATATGTTAGCATTCATAAAACAAACTTGTTAATCTTAAGTAGGTGGGTAGTGGACAGTGAAGTTGAACAGTTGAAGCAATGAGATTTTATTTAAACGACCTAAACTTGCAACGCCGCATTTACGCGTTGGCTAAGCTTATCAAAAATACTTATTGTGTACATATAGAGCATTTCCATACGTATTTGTATATACGTAAACTACTAAAAATTCTTGTGAGTTATTAAATATCCTTTGTGCGATTATTTTAGTTATTTGTATACGCATTTATAGTAAATTTTAAATTCATTTTTTACGTTAATATAAAATTCCAAAGATTTTAGGCACTTTCGTGGTTTTCAAGGAGGACTACATGCCGAGTATTCAAAAATCGATATACCTTTACTGCATGGAAAAATATTCTTTCAGCACTTAAAAAATTAGCTTGGCATTTATATTGTAGAAAAATGTGCGTAAATTTTTTTTTTGCTGCATTAAGGCAAAATTGTGCAGCGCTAGTTCTTTCAAAGGCAGTTCAACGCAATTCTCGTTAACGTTTCATCTTATCCAAAATCGGTATAACCATATCGAATTTCGGTCGCTTGCCGGCATCCTCATTCATGCAAATTGTAATCAGTTTAGCCATATGCGACGAAGTGCCGGGTGGTATTTTAACACGCAGACCTTCCAGGGCAATCTTCATGCCACATTCCATGGGCGACCATTCGGCAAAAGGCACTTCACGTGTAGTTAATTCCCACAAAATAATTGCAAAACTCCACATATCACACGCTTCCCAATTCCGTTCGGACGGCTTACGTTGCAATGCCTCGGGCGACATCCAAGCCGGCTGATAAATGCGTCCTTTCTCTTGGAAGGAAAATTTCGCATCGCCCATATTAATACGTGCTGTAAGGTCATCATCGATCTGTGTTGGAAAATTACATTGGCGTTAAAAAAACAATTGCAACTGATATATAACAAAGCAAGTGACTTACCATGACGTGGTGACTGTTTAGATGATATGTGGGAATAATGCGTTCCAACGAATGCAGATATGCCATACCGCGCGCTATATCCAAGGCGCAACGCACTGCTTGCGCCGTATCCACAACAATACCAGTGGCGCGGTGCAGCAAATTAAAGAGCGAGCCACGGGTCATAAACTGCGCAAGTTTGTTGAGAAATAAGAAAATAAAAGATTTTTAAATTTACCATTACTTCGCAATAGCAAATATGCCTTTGGAAGTGAGTTTAATAATTCAGCACTACTTCACTTACTTGGCTAATTGTAATTAGATTTGGCGGCTGATTGCAAGCCCCAATTATTGGCAATATATTCGGATGTGAGAAGATACGTAATTTCGGAAACTCCTCGTTAAAATCACGCGATATGCGCGCTGTACAATGACGCACCGCTAGAATCTAATATGAAAACCAAATTTTTTACATCAAATAAAGTTTAGATTCACGCACACGAACGGTCACACAAACCTTTGCAATAACATCATTCTTTTGCCAACGCCCGCGCCATGTCTCACCAGACGGTGTTACAGCTATTTTCGATTGCAAATCTAGTTCGCCCAAATTTATGCCCTTAAAGCGGGAGAGTGTAGCATCGCGTGACCGAGTCTTGGTGCCCAACCAACTTTGCTCTTTAAAGCTTATTTTCTTGATGTCATGACCGTTGCGTTCTGCCAAATCATGCAGACGCTTTGACAAACCAGGCTTTGCTTTATCCAATGGCGTATCGTTGTCCTTGTTGGCAATGGAGACTATAGCTCCGGCATTCACCAAATCCTCACAAACCAAATCGTAACCCCAAAAGCAGCCATAGTGGAGTGGTGTATTGCCATGTTCATTGACAGCATTCACATCAGATCGTTCACGTATTAGCTAAACGGTGAAAAATAATGCGATTGTAGTTTTGCTGATGAATGTAGTTATTGTGCATGCAAGCAAAACTCACCAGTTGCACTATATCGCGATGGCCATGAGCAGCGGCTAGATGTAGAGGAAT
>JAYXIM010002087.1:0-21000 GCA_037575425.1 Anastrepha fraterculus
CCATATATAAGAGTTTTCAAATTCCTATCTTTCATTTGTTTAATGAAAAAAAAAGTTAAATACAAATCTCGCAAATATCTGCGTCCCAACCCATGTTCGATCCATCAAAGCTGGTGTTTACGGATGACCGAAGTACGGCGCATTTGCGGCCAACATTTGAAAGGGATTATCTTCAAAAAATAAATGGCATGAATGGTTCTAGACAAAACTAAAGATTCCCCAATCAATTTGAATTTTCGTTGTTTTATTTCAATTTAAAATCAGATTCCTCTAAATTGGTCACTCCTTATATAATTGACGCGTACATCCTTTTTGCGAGCTTGGCCGAGCTCCTCCTCCTGCATCCGTTTTAATGTTGTTCCACAAATGGTGGGAACTACAGTTGTAAGCCGACTACGAACATCATATGGATTTTTATGGCGTGATTTTTCATGACACAAATACACACGGAGGACTGCCATTGCCTGCCGAGAGGCGACCGCTTTTAGAACCAACTTTTTCTATCATTTGGTGTTTTAGGCCCGGAGACTCGATACTGGGCACTTCCGTATGGTAGTCACGTATCAACTCATTCAGCTATGGCGGCCCTAAGATTTCTTTTAAAATTACAATTGGAAAAACTATCATTGCTACCTGATCCCACTTTAGTAACACAATTAAGCTAACACCCCTTTCTCTTCGTGCCGCGAACTTTTCGAACTCCGCTCGTATATTAGAAAAGAAAATATGTTGCTTGAACTGTGTTTATCACGAAGCTGTCGTCAGTTTGTCATTGCCCTTATTGAGAACTCATATTTCTGAATTCTTCCACACAAATTAACAATAATGCAGTCCCAAAAATGTGCGCTCCTCCTCATATACATACCTAGGCTTGTGTATAGATATATTTTTACCTTCTATTAATAAACTTACTCGCTGCATTATATTTCAAATTAATGACTGCTGCCCACCAATTGCACGATGCGCTCGCTTATATCTAATTGTTCCCACAATAATATCGAATGTACGGAGTATCAACGAAAAATGCTCCATAATATCTCATTTTCAACGAGGCATAAATCAACAAAGCCGAACGCCACATACTGACAGTCGACGCCATCCGCAGCAATAGAACTGTAAGTGCACACATACATACACGCACACCACAAACTATAGCCATCGCCCTCGCAATCGCAATCGCCACCACCACAGGGGCTGCTGCCGTCAATGGCAAGCAGTAGGTAGTAGGCAGCGCGCAAAATGCATGCAACCGTGCAACTGAGCAACCAAAATCAGCACCAACAGCAGCAACAGCCATTTGCCACAGCGCCTGCCGTCGGTCAAAGACTTGATGGGTCGTTCGGCCAATGGATCGTTCATGGATTGGCGCAGTTGGCCAAAGCGTCAAAAATAAATCTTAACGGTACTTTCGAAAATATAGACATACAGTGAAGGCCTTAAGTCTACATACAACATCATAGTTTCCTATTTCCCAGAAGGTATACAATAATTGAAAAAAAAACTGTTGATGTAGTTTTTTTTGGAATTCATATTTATTCATAAATTTATAAAAATTAAACTATTTCACTTGCTTTATAAAAAAAAAAATTAACAAAACAACATAAAAGCGATGTGACAAAAGTCTACGTACATTTGTCTGCTTTAGTTCACTCAAGCAAAGCAAATATTGGGTTGGGCAAGTCCAACAGTCAGCCAGGAGACCTTTGTACTACACCGGGATAGATTTCAGTAGAAAGAATAGAGAGATAGGAAAGATAAAATGTGGGTGGTAAGACGGAAAAATTAGTTTGAGGTGATTCTTCCACAAATCTTTGGGATTCATTGATGAATCTTAAGGGGTTAGGTGGGTTACAGAGGTTCAAAAAAAGGGTATTTTTACTATTTTTTTTTAATATATGCAATCTTATATTTTATTTAAACAATTCAGCATATCAAAGATACATATTTAAACAGTATTTTGTGAAATTTTTATTTGAAAATTCCGAAAACTCAGCCGTTGGTACCTCATCTCCCTTAACGTCTCACAAAAAAATGCTCTTGCCGTGGACAGCATAACTCATTATTGGTTCATCTAAAATCAAAAAACCAAAAATATTTCGTTAGTACATGGATAAATCTCGTTACTGGACGAAGGAAAAAAAAGTTTAATTTGAATTTTTGACAGACTTTGAACAAAAAAACACATTTTTTGGTCAAATTTTCGTCATGTGTTGGCTCGAAAAAATTAGTTGTAATAAATAAAAAAAAAAATCCTTCGTTCAATAACTTGATAATGTTATTCCAAAGATGTGTGCAAAATTTGAACAAAATCGCTTTATAAGTTTTCGAGAAATCGTGTACACCGACTTAAAAAATCGAGTTTTGAGATAAACGCGCTTAAAAACGAAACGCTGCACTGACATGGCCTGATGGGCGGAACTTCTCAAGGGTCTATCTCGTAGAATTTTACTCGGATCAATTTGAAATTTTAGGAGAATATTTTAAACATATTATACTATTTAATAAGACAAAAAAAATAAATCGATTTTTTGAAATTTTCAAACCCACCTAACCCCTTAAGAGATCCGGAAAAAGAAAATTATGAACTTTATCCGTACTCAGTATATCGCAACCCATTATCCTAAGTCTGATTGTGGAAAACACCGGCCGGCTAAAGAGAAAATGCTCTGCAGTGGCGTCACCCTCAAGACAGGATAGGCATATCGGGCTGTCGACGACTCTTGTGGCAGCCATATGCTGACCACACACGTTGCGCCCTGTGATTACATCCACCAGTACTCTCAGGCCCTTTCTGCTGAGTTTTAGAGAAAAGGTTGCCATTTTCCTGTTTGGTTCTTTCACAAAGCACTTGGCTACTCTGCACGAGGTCAACCCACACTCCTCTATGGGTAGACCTCATGAAGTCGTCAATCCATAGTTGAACCGATGCAGAATTGACACCTAGAAAGGGTTCAGGGCCTAGTGGCATACTTGCAGAACCTTCATTAGCTAGTGTATCAGCTAACTCGTTCCCTGTAATACCACAATGCCCAGGCGCCCACTAACTTTGGTGTGTTTTGCAACACTGTTCAGTTTTGTCTTACATTCACGGACTAACTTCGAAGAACTGCGTGGGTTAGCAAGGGCCTTCAGTGCAGCTAGACTGTTTATTTCGTGGTTTATTGCTCGTCTCCTTAAGTCGATATAATAATGAGGCCGCAAAAAGAAATATCTTCTGATTTAAGAAAAAAGGTGGTTAAGCACAGAAAATAAAATAAATCGTACGGCACTATTGCAAAACTACCAAATTTAAGTAAAGCAACGGTGCTGCCCTTGATGGTACATAGGGTTTCTACAAAACACTTCCAACGGTCATAATACTTCGCGATGACTTTGACTTCTTTGAAAGATTTCCCTGCAGTCTCAAGTTCTTTTTCGAAAGTTCTCATCCAAGGGTATTTACGGCGTCCTTTTTTCTATTGCCTGGCGTGTTCCAATCAATTGATTGCCTCCACATTTCTGTGGGATCCTTTCGAAGATTATGGCCAAACCATCTCTACTTCTTCTCCTCTATTTCAGTCTGGGTGGGTAACTGCTTACAATGCGCCCAAAGCTCTCGGTTGTTGATTGTTCTGGACCACCAAATCCGCAGTAAACGTCTTAAACATTTGTTGACAAAAACTAGCGAGCAAGTCTGTCATGAGCCAGGTCTCACAGACATAGAAAAGGAAAAAAAACGTAGCTTTTTATGTGTGGGAATCGCTGTAGAACTCTATATCTTCTTCGCGCTACGAGCTTTTGCGAGCCTGCTTTGTGTGCGGTCTGCTGCACCTCCGTCTGTGGAAATTACACTTCTCAGGTAGGTGAGATCCGTTTACAGATCTTGCGGCATCAGGCAACCTTACCGAACACCAGAGATACTGTCAAAGGTGGATGATAGATTTCCCTTATGTTGAATCCGGCATTTGAAGCTTTTGTACTGGGCTTTAATGAGTTCGACAACTTTTGGTGCAATACCTCGACGATATAGGGCGTCCCAGATGCATCCTCTATAATTGCGGTCGAAAGCGGTACTGGAGTCGACGAAAACGAGGTGTAACGCCACTCTCTATTCTGCCGACTGATCACCAATTATTCTTAACGTGTTCATTTGGTCGACACAAGAACGGTGTGGCCGGAACCCCGCTTATTGCCTGCACATTGCGAGTGTCGAGCTTCATGCTTATGTCGGCCCGAAGTAAAAACTTTCAACGACATTGAAAGAAACATAATGCCTCTATAGCTTCGGTACTCAGTTAGGTATCTCTTTTTTGGCACAGTTACTAAGAGTCCTTGTAACCTCATCCTCGTAAAACCACGAAGAGACTAATTCGTATGAAAATAAAAAGTGAACCCATTTTAAAAGATATCGACAAAAATTCGAGACTTAGCGCTGCGAAATTGGTTAGATAAAGATGAAATACCGGAATCGACCCCTAGAGATGGCGTTCACCCCAAGAAGATTCTCCTGTCTATTTGGTGGGATATGGCCGGTATTGTTTATTATGAACTTCTGGAACCAAACCAGACGATAACTGCTGATTATTATTCGCATCAGCTATCAAAGCTGAATGGGGCACTTGAAAAAATCGACCGTCTTTAGTGAATAGACGCAAATTTTGTTTCACCACGACGCACACTGGGGATTTTGCGGAAAAAAGTCAAATTTGCAACATACCACCTACGCAATGTTTAATGGTATTTCTAAATTCCAGAATAGAACCAACAATAAAATCAAAAAGAATTACTAAACTCCGACTTACAGTTTTTTTTTTATAGATATGTCAAAAGTATAATTTTTTTATAGTATTGAACTGACTAAGAAAAAACTTCAAAGCCCAAGGTGGTTTTTTTTCCTTTTGCTTGAGCCGACTTCCAATTTTTTATTTTTCATTTAGGGTACGATATTTTTGATATTTTTATATATTTTAGCCGGAAGAACAAAGGCTGTAAAGCATTTGATGATTATCTATTTATAATTAATTTTACGAAAAAAAAACATATCATATTCCTTCATATTCTTGGATCTGCAAGTTGAGCTACATTTACCTACGGTCAGAAACAAGTATCAACGTGTTGCTTAATAACGTCTCTTTCAGTTTTAATCAATTGCAGGTGCCACCAGGCGCCACTGACTATTTTTTGGCAATGATAATAACTAAACGCTTTCTAGTGTGTGCATAATGATAACGAAACACTTTTAATTTTGTTTTGACATTTTGAGGGTAATTCAGAATTATGAACTTACATGTATCCTGTGCGTAAATATTTGCTGGCTTATATTAATAAAAAAAAAAAAAATTAAAATTTATGAATTAAAAAAAAACAATTTTTTTTTAATTTTTTTAAAAAATAGTTTTTAGACATGTTCTTTTCATACACAAATATATACAACTTCGTTAATAGTAAAAATGTAAATATTTTTTGGGATGTATACTTTTTTCCGCATCTCTGTACAAAAATCCCCAGTGTGCGACGCCGCAACCCGCATACCGCAAGGCAAACATTAGGCAGGCTGAACGAGCTCTGATGGGAGCTAATGCCGCGTGGTCTTCAATCCCATATGAGTAACAAGAACTACTCCTCAAAAGAAGCTATAAAAAGGGATATCGAAGCGTATTTTGGCTCCAAGGATACAAAATTTTTTGAGAAGGGAACTAAAAATTTGCTAAACGTTGGGAAGACATTGTAAATAATGAAGGAAAATATATTATTGAGATTAATAAATACTTTAAACATCTTTTTTATTAATTTTAAAACCACCTTTAAAAAACGCACGTACTTATGAGCTGACCTGATACCTTCTGGGAAATAAGAAAATATGCTGCTGTATGAATACTTAAGCCCTCCACTGTAGTTAAACGTAATTCGTGCTTGCCACAAATTCAAACGCGTTTTCATACACTTACAATTGCTGCACTTTCATAAACACATACATACATACATACATACACATGCATACATACACACATCCATACTCATATATACATATATACAGATGCTCATTATAGATATGTAGATATTCTGGTCGCATTTCGTGAGTCCGCACGCCGCTGCCTATTTAACTAATTCATATTTCACTGTGTTTTTCGTGGCCAATTAAACAAATCAAATAAAATTCGTAATGAATCTTGAGTTTTACTTCTTTCCTCTACTCATTTTCTCATTTAGCTTACAACCATTTTACCGCACTTCATTCACCTTCCCTCCCTGTCCTTTGCCTTTGCGTATTCTTGGTTGGCTTCAAACACAATTTGATTTGTTGTAAATTATAGGTTTTATACTTTTGTATATAAATTTACTTGCTGATTACTGCTTTTGCTTTGAATACACACGTATATATGTATGTATGTGTGTATGTATGTATCCTGAAAACATTTAAATCATGCGCCGGGCCAGCGCGTGATTTTATGCTGTGTGAATGTACGAGTATTTGCCTCTTTTCGGCATGAAATCGGATGAGCAATGAGTACCAATTTTGTTGCATTGTGGGAATTAATTTGATACACAATAATAACAACAAATCATTGTACCATAGCTTTCCTGTGAGCGTGGAAAATTAAAAGTAACTAAAAAAATATGAACAAAAAAATTCTTCTTATATTCAAATGATTAATTAGCATTTGCTAAGTGAGCGTAAACAATTTTGGTGAGCGCGTTGACGTGCAGCTTTCCACACATCCAGCAGGCTCATAAACTTAAGCTTGCGTGCATACATACGCACACATAAATATGTATATGCGTGTGAGGTCAGAACACTGTAAATTGTCTGCCCCATATGCCCGGCCTTTCAATAAAAGTAAGAGAAATTGCCCGATTGCATTTAATTACGCCTGAAATTGATGGCATTAATAAGTTTTTACGATAAGTAAGGAAACGTTTCAACAGCGTTCGACAAACAACTTTTCCTTCTGCGATAGTTTTAAACTTTCAAATGCTGGCTAGCCACTTTGGATTTATTGCCATCATCATAACTTTTTGTTTAACATTATTTCAGCGATGTGTTTACACAATTAATTGGAATGAAAAAAAATGTATGAATTCTGTTTAAATAAAACGCCATATGAATTTTCTAGTTTACCTAAAATATATTCGTATTAACGTGGGAATGCTTTCGTCCTAGTGAAGCACTCACAATAAATGTACAGCGCGCGATTTTTAATATCAGGTGTTTTTTAAGAGGTTGAGAACTTAAAATATTTATATAATGTAGAAATATTGCTGGAATACATTTTTTGATTACCATCTGGTAGATAATTTTATGGGACTAATTTTTTAGAATATAACATCCGGCATACGATCACTCACACCTTATTTGATACAGAGATATCTCATATTTAGTCCAGCCATAAGTTCTGTTACAATTAAGTCCGTTATATGTAGATATGAAATTGTAATACTTTTTTTAAAGAAGATAGTTTTATTTAATCATGCAAATATAAAAAAAATTTAATTTTCATACGAAATGGGCACAATTTGCTTTTACGCAAGCCTTGAAACGATTAGGCCTTTTAGATTCACGCCGTTCCTCGAACCAAAGATTGTTTGAGACTCTCCAAATTTCTGCGAGGTCTTCGATAGGCCATTTTTTCCAATTCTGACCACAAAATGTAGTCCGATGTATGCAGATACGGACTTCCAGACGGCCAATCTTCTGCGGTTATGAACCCAGGAATATTGTTTTTTAGCCCCTGCTGGGTGGTTTTTGCCTTATGGTCTGGAGCGGAACCTTGCTGGAAGATCTAACCCTCTCCTCTTGGTACGCTTTTGTCTCGGTCTTAACCCCTTTTTCGCAGAAATGAAGAATTGTAACGTCTTTACAAGACACTCCCCACAAAGCCATTACGGATGATGGATGGTGGCCACGCTGAACCCTTCGAACAACAGGTTTTACGTCTTCAGAAGTTTTAGCAAAGATTTTGTCATTTTGCTTATTAAAAACTTCTTCAAAAGTGAACATTTTCTCATCTGTGAAAAGAATATTTTCATGGCCGTTGACCGCGTGCCACCGAAGCTTGCATCTGTTGAGCCTAATTTTCTTCCACCGCCTTGTCAAAATATGACCAGTGGAGCGATGAAAGGCTTTAATGTGGAGATAATCTCTAACTAGTTTCGACATGAATCTGGTCGATGCATTCATTTCATTGGACATGATTTCCAGCTTTCTATGGGGATTTCTGCGATTTCTTTCTCGAACGGTTTTGATGGTTTTACTGGTTTGAACCACGCGGGGACCACCACTTCTTTTTCTCTGTCTGTCACTTCAGACGTTCGGGATTCGTAAATCTCACTTGCACTTTTACCAGACTTCTGTAATGCAATCACTGCAATGCGATTTTCCTTAGGTCCCCATTCCATTTTTAACAAGCGAAATTTGCCACAAGCAATATATGAAGTTATTTTATTTATTTTGTTTTATTTCATTGCTCAACATAAAATATAAAAACGTGTCTGCTCATTTCATTACCATGCAAAAATAGCAAAATATACGGAGAATTCACGCCGCAGCTTAAATGATACAGCTTAAAAAGAGCAACTATTTAATTACATTTTTTTGATTTTAAGGTATTTAGTACTTTTTTCGGTAATGGTGGAGTCAACCAATTTTTTCGTATATTCTGTACTAATTTGTTTCCACTCATCAAGTATGGCCTTTTTAAGACTAGATTTGTTATGAGTGTCATCCTCGGATTTTCTTATATTTGTCTTCAAAACAAACCACAAATTTTCGACGACGTTCAAATTCTGTGATTGTGCAGGAGTTTCAAAAAAGTGGAGACATTTATATATTAACCCTCTTTGTATTATTTCTGTCTTGAGCTTAGAGTCGTAATCTTGATAAAAGAGAAAGTTATCTTCAATTTGTAATTTTCTGGCTCTTTGAACCAAATTTTCTGGCAGATACTTTAAATTGAAAAAAAATATATACAAATTTTTAAAATTTTTGTTTTACAGTTTTTTAAATTTTATTTTTATTATTTCTTTATGTCAAACTCACTTTACAAACTCTGACACGATTTCCATTGTTGAAACTTGCGCCGGCAATAGCAGTACTTTTAACTGGATCATTTAAGCGAGAATTCTCTGTCAAACCTGTCAACACAGTTTGCTATTTTTAGTTGCGAAACCATAGTTATTGATATCAATACTTTCCATGTAGCTAAAAAAAATGCACTTACAATAAATTTGCGATGCGAGCTTTTTAATAGTAGTGCTTATCTCATTTTTCTTAAAATATTGTCACAAATTTTGTTTTTTGTAAAATCCGTACTCTAAAATTCATAATTTTTTATTTTAGTCTAAAGAGCAGTTTCTATATACGAAATAATCTGGTTAGTTGATATTTCATTAAGAAATTTTTTTTTAATAATGTGGGTACAAAAAATTGAAAATAAAAAATTTGGCAGTATTTTGGATTATTTCACTTCATCACAGCAAAAATATAACTGAATTCATATTTCAAGGATGGAGCTCAACTAATGACTGATACCAATAAATGAACCATACAACAGATTTTTTAACAAAACATACAAATGTCATGTGACTAGGCTTTATCTGAGACACACAGAGAATACAGAAGAACATCCATGACTAACTCCGAACATAAAAATTACAATACCCCATATCCTCCGCTATTAGCCAATATACTCTGTCCGTTGAGGACAAGTCTTTAGTAACTCAAACCGAATGTCGTATATTCCTGCACTCCCGATTCAATATTCATAATCACCAAATTCCTTAGAATAAGTTTCCACACCGAGGCTTTGTTGCCGTTTTCATTGGTTCAGATTTTTATGTTGCGGGTTTCAAACCAAGCGCACAACCAGATATTCTGAGTTGATTCGTCGCCCTCCTCACATTAGTTCGTTCTCAAACTGATGTTGGCGATCTATACTTGGATACTTGGGTGAAGCCCGGAAGTTGTGAGCTGTTTGGACCGTATGCAGAAGAATCGTCCTGGGCACTCTCAAGTGAATGGCCATCAATTACTTTCCCCACTTGCGTGGACTTCTACACACGGAACCATCCTTCGAACCAGATATAACACCGATAACAATGTCAGCCCGAAATCCCACGGAGAATCTCTCTTGCCCACAAGTGCTACTTTGGACTAGGTAAGCAAGTGGGTAGTAAAGTCCTCTCTCGACGAACAAAACTAACACTTTATAAGGTTTTTATACCCGTCCAAACGTATGGTGTAGAAGCTTGTATGATGACAATATACTATGAGGCGGCACTTGGAGTATTTAAGAGAAAGATTCTGCGGAATATTTTTGAACCTTTGCACGTTGGCAACGGCGAATATCGCAGACGATGGAACAATTAGCTGTATGAGCTCTACGACGACAATGGATACAAATGCTCCGGCTCTGAAAGTATTTGATGCAGTACAAACTGGTGCTAGCAGAGGAAGAGGAAGGCCTTCTCTGCATTGGAAAGATCTGGTGGAGAAGGACTTGATTTCATTTGGTGTGTCCAACTGGCGCCGGGTAGCACGAGAATGAAACGACTGGTGCGCTCTGTTAAACTGGGCCAAAATCACGTAAGTTGATATCGTTCTAATGAAGAAGAAAAGAAAATAAAAATAATTTAGCCCACCTTTATCTGCAATTAATGAGGGAACTACTGAAGAGAACTACAACAAGCTGGTCGAGACATATTATTTTAGCTATTTTTTAAGTAAGAAAGGTAAGCTTCAATTCCGCATCAATGTTTTTGTTTACAGAATGTTAGAAATGTCTGTGTATCGATATGTCTTCTGTATATGTCTCTATATGTATGTATCACGTTTTTATAATTCAGACAGGAAACTGCCTTGTGCCTGACCTCTTATTTGATGACGAATTGGAAATTTTTAATAGACTCTTCATGTACACATACGTTCATATACAATGTACTATGTAATACTATGTTAGCTATACATACATAAGTATATCTATGCAGTAAAATTAATTTGATTATTTCGCGAAACAAAGTTTTTACATTAAGTCAGCACTTCGTACCATAAAAATTGGTTTACAATCCTATTCCTTTGCATTCAAAGTTCAAATAATAGACCACTACTTACATCTCGCCACAACAACTAACGCAAGTACGAGGAAATGAAACTTTGCGGCCAGCGCTTTAATTACGTGCAATTTCCCTGCAGGGAAATGTTCAAGTAGTTCTTAAGAGGTTTTTTTCTTTTCGATTATAAGCAACTGGTGAATTTTATACAGCGATCTGCCGAGAAATGTAGTTGAAGCATTAGCTAAGGCAAGTACTCAAGCTCCGTGAACACCTGTAATGAAAACGGGAAAGCGCGGCAGAACAGAGGATTCCTCTGTAACGTTGCACTCTTCCGGAAACGAAACGGGGTCTGTGCCAACGACCGGGAAGAGGAGAAAGGCAAAGAAGAGGAAAGTCGAGAGGTGGAATTCGGAAATGCCTGCATCCTCGACTCAATCCAAGGCAGACAAACCTTTGCCTGACAAGGCAAAGGCTAACGGACCTCAAATGTCGAACAACACTCTTCCGTAAACGTTTGGCGAATCATTCGCGGGAGCGGCAGCAAAGGCAATGACGGTAGAGATACATACCGACAAGCAAGACGGTCGATTGTCCAAAGCGCAACAGAACTATCTTGACAGCTATCTCTGGCAAGCTATCGGTCAGCCGAAAGGCGTGTCGATTTTCGAGGGTAAAAGCGTGATGGACGGCATCGTTCCAATGCTTTTTCCTGAGAATGGCTGGAAAAAGAGATAGAAAAAATTCCAGCCTGCGAAAATAACAAGTTCATTCTTGTTGAGAGTAGCAAAGAAAGGCTGGTACGAGCGAGTGTCTGGATGACGAGTCCTTCCTGTAGTTCAGCAGAACTCCTCACACTCATCTGAGTTCAAAATAAAGATCTTGACACGACTCTCTGTAGAGTATACTCTTGCACTAAGCATAAATCCGCTACCACTTCGGACGCAGCTAAGGAGGACGGCTATGGGTAAGGCAAGGCACTATTAATCGCAGTTTTATACAGTACTTTGATCAGGTGAATTAATAACAATTAATTATCTGTATTGAATTTTAAAAATTACATCATCGAACCAACAGTTTACAATATCCGAACCCAAAGTTCATACACGTCATTCACGGCCGTATTGCGCAACAAAGGCGCTCTTTGAAAACAGACTTCGCACCAGTTCAAAATCAGGATTTGTTTGCACTGCTTCTGCTTTTCCCTGCAGAGCTATACTTGCACATATAAGCACACATATACATATTGTAGATATGTAGATATGTATGCGGGTCCAATACTCCTACTAAGTACAATAGCTACTCAGGGCAGACAAATCGTTGCTCATTAATTTATTCACTCATCGGCTCGGCATCGCCAGCCGGCAATTATGACTGCCAATAATTTTCCACGAATTATGGCACAGAAACAAAATGAAAATGCAATTGTAGTGCGAGTCACTGGTGTTGATGGATATGTGTGTGTGTTGCAGGATACACGTGCACATGTGCAGATATATATGATACATACATGAGGGGAGGTGGTGCGTTGCATTAGTTGAGCAAAGGAAAAAAAAATAGTAAAAAACGGGGAATCAACACCAGCAGCTGCCACTGCATGCATTGTGGTGGCGCCGAGACGGCTTAGTCGCAGACGTGTGGCATGTAAGGAACTTAACACTTTTTCATATTTTCTAATTTTTTCAAATTTTTTCGCTTAATCACAGTGCTCATTTCTTTGTTTTTTCGTTGATTGGTATTTCTAATTTCCTTACCAAATAAAGGTAACGTGTGCACAAACACACACACACATATATATTTTTGTATGTTTTGTAGCTTTGTGTGTCGTCGAGCGCGAGCAGTGCAATGGCAAAGAACAAGCCCCAAAAACAACTAAAATGCCAGACATTTGTCAACACCCTCACTTTGCGGTCACAATCATGCGCACACTCACACACACACTTGAAATGCTGGAACGCTCATATTTTACATGCCACTTAATCCGCTGCAATAATGAGCGCGGGTGCGGTATGCATAAGTACGTTGTGGCACGTTGCATGTTAAATGTTTTGACTTGTAAGTCAATTAATATTTTTCATGTTTTTGTTTTTGTTTTGGGATTTTTTGTGCGCTACATTCACAACTTCACTGCCTTAATGCCACTTTCTCGGTGCAACGATTGGCAGCTGTAATTGGGCCAAGTGTTGAAAGTTGCACTTAGTCAAATGACTGCAATATATTCGAAAGTGCCACGCGCTTGCACACAATACACACACACACATACACATATGTAGGCATACGAAAATGATTCATCCTTTCGAATAAAATAATTAAGTGCGAATTGTGCGGTAATTCGAACAAAAATCTATTTCCTATAATCGTTGCTTATTATTTGTCTATAAATTGCGCGAATGCATTTAATGGCACCGTGGCATTTGTGGCAAACACGTGTGGCTGCAACAAATTGTATTTTATTTATATTCGCTCGATTGTTGAGTGTTGATAGCTAAATGCAGCCTCTTAAAATGCTCATTTGTTTATGTGAGTCTTTCTGTTAATTGCATACTGGTTCTTGTTGTTGTTGTTGCATCTACATGATCACACGTCGTGTATCATAATTTCATGACATGATCGATGGGTGATTAAGGCATTTTTGTAGTAGCAAAAGAAGAAAATTGTATCTCCCCCGTGCCGAAAGTGAGCTGTGAGTATTTATTTGTTAGCTATTTTTTCTAGGAAGAGAACCTGCAATGCATTTTTGAATTTGTTTGCATTTATAAACAGAAAATGAAATTTTTTTATTACCTCTCTTTGAACAGGAATTTTATGTAATCTCAATATGTAGGGTTGATTTTGTATAATTCGCGTTATTTCGTGTGATAACAACAATTCACTTTTTGTTTATAAGAATAAACGCCAATAGATCGGCAGTCGTAGACTTAAAAGTAGAAGCTTGGAAAGAGACTGTATTTCGACAGAAGGTCTAAAGAAAGAAAATAAAGTTGCCATTTAACTAAAATATACAAATTATTTCAACAGTTGTTGAATTATCATCCAAACCCATTCGCTTCAGGAACTTTCAAGTTCTTATTAACGAAGGTACGACCTGAAAAAATAGTTCCATCACCTTCAAATTTGGGTCCCGGATATCAGATGGCAGAACAGGGGCGAGATTTAACAGGCTTAAATCAAAAAAAGCAATTCCAATGGGTTTTTACCAGCAATCTGACAGACATCGAGGTATGTATGAGGGAATGTCCCGGTAGGAACGCATATTTACATACCTTCTGTTGTTGTTGTTGTTGGTGGTTGAACATTTCTGAGCTGAAATGCTCCTAATTAGTGACCAGCACCGCTTTACTACCACTATCTCGTGTGAAGATGATGTTGTTATTTTTTTTTTTTTTTTTTTTGTTTCCAAGTCAGATCCATTTAGTGAGGTCCAAGTATAGCAGCAAATTCTTTATGTCGATGTCTGAGATCTCCTTAATTTGCTGTAGGAAAGGCTTACCGAAGGATCGGAGTCGTGCCCTGGCTAGTCCCGGACATTCACATAAATAGTGGAACAGACTTTCCTTCGCACCTTCCGCTTGACAGCTTCTACAGATAGGATTGAAGGGTAGATTGAGTCTAGCTGCATGATCCCCTACTTTCCAATGTCCTGTAAGGGTTGCAGTGATACGTGGAATGTTTGGCCGAGAGCATCCTAACAGATCATTCGTCCTTTGAATTTTGTATGACGGCCATGTGCTTTTTGTTGTAATACATGTAGTTAGTTACTTCCATCTTCTTCCGGGTAAAGCATGGTACTGTGAAGCAATGGATGCTTTTATTGTGTTCAGTGGCGTGGAGACTGCCACCGCCTCTGTTAAGTCTAGTGTCGAACCTTTTCTTGCTAGCTGATCCGCTATCTCATTGCCCCGTATCCTCCTATGACCGGGAACCCATATCAGGGTAATTTCAAGCCAATGGCTGAGCAGTTTCATCTCCTCTCTACACTGTAGGACCAGTTTGGGTGAAATGTAGTTGGAGTCTAAGGCCTTAATCGCTGCTTGACTGTCTGAGAAGATAGCTACTCTTGCACCAACTTCCTTGAAGAGTTCTAGGGATTTGCATGCTTCTCTGATCGCTAAAAGTTCTGCCTGGAAACACTGGTATAGTCAGGAAGATGAATTTACTGAGAAAGTTGAGTGGCTCCGAATGGAAGCCAGCTCCCACACCACAGTTCATCTTAGAACCATCGGTATAGATTTCGATATCGTGTCTTCCAATCACCTCTCTTTTGCTCCACTCGGCTCTCGGTGGAAAACGTACCGTAAAGCCTTTCTTGAAGTTGAGGTCGGGGACTGTGTAGTCTGATCCGTTTTTGAGCAGCGGGGGTCCCTGTAGGAGGATCTTACTGTGACCGTACGACCTTGTTGTCCAGTTTTCTATGTCTCTGAGTCTCACCGCGCTGCAAGAAGCTAGTGTTAGTACATTGAGCGCTTCAGTAGGACTGGTGCTAAGCGCTCCTGTAGTTACGATACACGCTGTTCTTTGTATCTTGTTCAGCTTAGTTTTGTTATATTTCCTTTCTGTTGCAGGCCACCAAACTAGTGCCGCATATGTTAGTATTGGCCTTACAATGGCTGTGTAGGACCAGTTGGATAATTTACCTTCTGTAGTCAGCCGGCTTTGAAAGCCCTTCTACAACCTTAATCATCTTAAAATTGGTAAATGACTCCCTGAAGCTTCTTAATACGGTAGAGAACTTCAACACATTACTATTAGGTTGAGTTCTGGGACATGGGGGATATAAGGGAATTGACATATCAGCCATCTAGTTGAAAAAGGGGCAAACATGCATGGTCTTGAGGCTTGGTCTATGGACTTAAAAAGGCCATATTAGCGAATTTCTCAGAAAGTGGGCGGATATTCTTTTGCTATAGGGTCCCCGCACCGTACTGCTCGTACATCGCGTAAGTAAATTAGTGGTAATGAAAATGCCAGTATGTTATTGCGACAAACTTTGTTCACCTCGAGGAGGACTGATTACATCATCCCAATGGTGATATGAAATAGGAATTTTGCCACCTAATTTTCATCTTGGCAGAATGGAGTAAAGGAATTTTGCTAAAAAACTTCGACACTATAGTCTTTACAGATGGTTCCGAAATAGATTGACGTTTTGAAGCTAGTGCATATTCCCATAGATTTAGCATTAAAAAATCTGTGCGTCTTCCTAATGCCTGCAATGTCTTACAGGCGGAAGTACTGGCAATTGGGGAAGCTTGTGGGTAATAAATCGCAGACTTATCTTTTAAGGGTAATATCGCTATTCTTTCGGGTAGCCAAGCTACAATATAAGCACTGGCTTCAGTTACAACAACCTCTAACGTTTTTGCAGAATCGGTATTCATACCACTGAGTGTAAGAATACAATTTCCTCAAAATACTTCTGAATCGCGAATTGTAGATGGATAGACCAGACGACATGCAAAATTAGCAGAATGTTATGACCCACAAACAACTTCAAACAATCGTTAACTTTGATTAATATATAAAACGACAGGACGTCTGGAGACTCACAGCAGTCATAGGGAAGTTTTGTAATTTTTTATTATGCGAGCTACATTCGTTAGCAGTTCCCTTATGTTAGGATTACTAAAGCTATTAAAACCTTTTCTTATTTTCTTTGATTCTAGGAACAAAGGGCCACGCGGTTTCTGTAATCAAGTTGTTTGAAAATTGTTAAATGATTGACCTACCTCATCCGATTCTGGAGCTGGGCTTGCCAGCTGATCCTGCAGACAGGAATCCTGTTACCTGGGTGGCTACAGCATTTCCCTTGCCCAAGGTTGTACGATTATAACGCCTGTGATCGGGCGTCACAACCTCGTTTGTTTTGAACAGGAGGAGGGATAGACTATGCATTCACGCCACCAATCCCATTTACCTATTTTAAGTTGGTATTTAATGGGCCCCCCTTATTGAAACTAGGCCGAGTTATTTCCGAAATCCCTAGCTAAAAGCGCTTGATAAGCAAAAGTTATGCCCGCACCTTAGAAATTAAACGCAGACCATTACATCCAAGTCACTAACGACGTCACGAAAGAAATGGAATTTCAACCCTCGCCTTTTAAAAGAACAAAACTTCTGTATTCGTATCCTAAGCAAGTATCAGTTCCGGCACGAGTACCCCAAGAGAAGTTGGCCTTAATTGGGTAGCGAAACTTAATTGATATTTATAGATACATATGTATTTTTGGTATTATAATCAGTCGCACTATTCTGTTGATTAAGTTACCGATGGCTTACATTTCCTTTCTTCCAATCCAATGGTGTCTTAATCTTGTGACTTGGTCACTAAAAATCATAAATATTGAACATAGCTACATTTTTAAATATTTCTTGGGGACCACGAAAACAAATAGAAAAAATTAAGACAAATGAGTTTTCAAAAACTTGACAAATGTAGCTATTCTGCTATTAATTCTGTGCATTTGCTTAACAAATTTCTTACGCTTTTCATTTGCTAACCCAGACGCAGCAGTATAGGCTGTGTGTATAAATAAAGCTTGATGGCGCCAAAGGGATTAACTAGGGATTGTTGACGTTTGTAAGATTTAAGGCAATAAAAATTCAACATTAGCACTGAAAGACTAAGTTTAAGTAAGTACAAGGAGGCGCAAAATTAATCATCTATCCACTTAGATTTGGAATTACTAAATCTCAGATATACAGATGCATTGCTAAACAAATTCCGGACAAGCTGTCACAAATTTCTTTTCATTTTACGTAGGTTGCCTTTTAAAAGGGTCGCCTTTGCAAAAATGCGTGTGATGAGCTGTAATTCGTTATTTTCATAAAAAATGTTGGCATTTTTTAGCACAAATTTATTTATAATATTTTCACTTATGAGCTTTATTTATTCGTTTTTTAGAGATTTCAAAAATTCATCTCGTCCAAAAGATGAAAATTTACGTGCGATGATTTTTGACGAGTGAATAGCACATTCATCAACTTACTACGACTTTTGTCGTTGAAACACCACACTTGGCCACTGGGAAACTCTAGTACAACGAGTTGGCCGTTGATCCTTGCAGGCTCAGCCTGAAGGTCGAAAGTGAATGACTGTTGTGCCAGAAACAATGGATGCTGTGCGTCGAATGATAACGAAAGATCGCAATATAACATATCGGGAAATGGAGACGTTCTTGGGTATTAGTGGGACCAGGACCAGCATGCCTTCTATATTGCATAATTGCATTTGGTCGTCGAGAAGATTTGTTCTTGTTGGATACCTCATAATTTTACAATTGCTTAAAAATGGACTCGTCTCGATTCGCGTAAAGAAATTTTGAAGAAATTCAGCCGCGCTAGTTCAAAACACGTCTGTGAGTTCTTAATGGATGATGAATCTTGGATCTATGCATATCAGCTGGAAACAAATAGCAAACGATATTCTGGGTTTTCCAAGACGAGCTTACTCCAACAAAAGTTGCTTGAGGAAGAAGCACCTCAAATCAAATGGTCGCCTATTTTTTTTAAAAATCTGGTCATGTCGCCACTGTACAGCTAGGCCAACTTAAAACAATCAATTCTGAGTGGTACACAATCATGTGTTTGCTAGTAGTTTTTGGAAAATTAAGGAGAACCAATCGGCAAAGACGAGTCACCAAGACTATGCGGGCTCTCACGTATCGGCTGACGCAGGAGAGGTTTGAAACACTCAAAAGATCGAATTAATTCGTTATCTGTTTTGGCTCCTAATTATTTTCTTTTGTTCGCGCACATCAAAAATAAAATCCGAGGTTAACGTCTTTCAACACCTGCTTTTGAAGCTTTTGAATCCTTTAACCAGCTGGTTTTGGTGGTTTCCACCTCTCAGTGAAAATTGGTTCAAGCGAATGTAGAAGTACATTGACTTCCAAAGAGAATATTTTGAAAAACAATTTTCATTATTATTTTACTGTGTTCCCGTTGGGTGCAAAATATAAAAGGCAGCCTTTGTAGCTTGCGAATGCACGAATCTAAAAATGATATACCAGTTGCAATGATATACGAGAATGAGCTACCATGCATGGGGTTTTAGAAATCGTAAGCCTGGTTTTTTGAACCTCAAAGCCCCGTCCTTGGTTGCGCGCATGCCAAGTGGCGCAAAATTAATCATCGAAATTGTTTTTTTTTGATAACGTTTACTAAATAAAAAAGTGATCTTGAGTGTCTAGTTTACAAGTGTCAAATGTAATTGGCGTACGACGTCATTTGCATAAACTATACATCTTCCGATAGGGTGATTAATTCTGCGGCATAGTTATGACCATCGAACTGATCACTGCTTTGGGATTCAAGGAAAGCGTAATTTTTATGTATTGAATACTTTAAATTTACAACTTTTTCCATTACATTTCGACTGAATTTGCCGATGATGATTTAATGGTTTTCACTGTAATTTAAATTCTTCAATATTTTACTTAACGAAAGCCGACAAAATTCGTGGCACTATAATACCCAGCTACGGTACATATTCGGCTGGGAAGCGATAAATCAAACAAAACTTAAAATGGCGAACTTATTAATGAGCAGTAGGAAATAGGAGACATAAACATCAAACAGACCGCCTGCAGTCTGAAATCGGTATTTTTCGACGTTTCTGAATGCACTCATACGAGGGTCATTTGAAAAGTGCGTGCAGAATAAAAAACTACTTAATTGTTTGGGGTAGGTAAGGTTAGGTTTTTGTGGCTTTTGTCGGCTTAGAGTAGCTAAGCCATTTTGACCATGTAGGTCCGTTGTGGTACCACTAAGTACCACGAAAACCTTACTGTTTACGTTTCATCGAACCAATTGGACTCTCTTATGAAGCGTACGATAGGTTTTATCCCAACACCGGATAGTCTCTCACGCGAGTCAAAATAGTGTTTTCTCAAAAACCTTGCTCTACTCCTAGCACAGGCTGGACAATTACAAAGGAAGTGTTCTAGTGTTTCTCCCTCTTCCTCGTCTCTACAACTTCTGTAGTATTCATGCGAAAATATCCGTAGCCTAGAAGAGTGCTTGCCTAACAGCCAATGACCGGTTACACAAGCCACGACCTTCGAGATGTTCGTTCTTTAGAGGTTAAACAATTCTTCTGATCTTCTTCTACCAATTTGCGGCCAAATTGGCCTGGTTGTAACACAAGTATTTTCTTCTCTTCATGACATATTGGCTTCCTGGAAAATATTATGTTTTATCCTTAATTTGAAAGATGCCATAGGAATGCTAATATTGCCTCTGTTTTCAAGCAGTGAAAGATTTGTACCCTTTCTTGCTAGCTCATCGGCCTTGCAATATCAATAACTCTATGCCTCAGAACTCATATAAGACTGACCTTGAAGGCGGTGCTAATATCATTTAGAGCTGCCAAGCATTCCTGAGCAACCTGTGATCTTAGATTACTGCCTCCATTGATTTGATGATCGCTCGACTGTCCGAGAAAATATTTATTGTAGTTTTTGTTGCGGCGTATGTATAAAAGTACACAGCTACCTCCTTTATAGCCAAGACTTTTGCCTGGTAGACGCTACAGTAGTCCGAAAGCCTTATAGGTAATTATAATCTTAATTCATTTAAAAAAGCTCCATAGCCTACTTTATTTTCTAGCATCTATCCTTCCGTGTAGAAATTAATTTCCCCTTTTCTCCATAGTCTTTGAATAGGTAGGCAGGTAGGTAGGTGAAATGGCTGAAGTATCACTTTGGCACTCCCCAACTAGCACTTAGGCGCCGTTTTAACACCATTGTGAGACCTCCAACAGGCAGATTTCTACAACCAGCCAAAGCTGTTGATGTAATGGAGGAGGTTTTGAGGAGATTTAGGTTGGAGCACTGCTCCAGGTTGTTGGAGAAAGGAGCACCCAGTGAACTTAAGCGTCCAGCAGCCAAGGCCGGATATTTACAACTTCTTCCGTCTCTGAAAAGTCCCCACAGCTTCTGCAATGGGTGTTAAATGGTAACCACAGCTTTCCGCGTC
>JAYXIM010002088.1:0-16103 GCA_037575425.1 Anastrepha fraterculus
AGTGCCAATGTTCCACTGACCGAAAAACACCGCTACGAGTTTAAAAATTGAATGGCGTGGAGTCCCCAAGACTTTCTGTGTCCTCCTTCTATTGTGCTGGGACCAAAGGGTTTTCGAAATAGCACAAGAGGAAATAAAGCTCTATTTGAACTGCGCTTTACTAAGCAAGAAATTGGGCAATTCTCCTTTAACAACAGTCAGAGGCATGCGACTGACCGCGTACGAGGTTTCTGAGAACAATTCAGTCCTCTTCCTGGCAAACTCATCAGCAATTTCATTTCCCTTTTGCCCTATGTCCTGTAACCCAGTACCTGCACACCCAAAATGTTTCATCTCCTCCTTACAGGAGTTTATCAGCTGGTGCGTTGTCGTGATGGAAACGGAAAATCACTCGACTTCCTCGATACAACCGAAAGCCAAAAAACGGAAAGAAATACGCCAATCTGGCTGAAACTTAGTGTTTGTTCTGTAACCGACGGTAACTTTCTTTCCATCTAAGGAAGAATAGAATAAGGGATTCTCTCTAAACAACTTCGACACTACAGTCTACACAGATGGCTGTAAAATGGATTGCGGTGTTGGAGCTGGTATATATTCTCATAGACTTGGAATTGAAAAATCTGTGCGTCTCTCTAATATAGTATCAGCAGTGTCTTCCAGGTGGAAGTACTGGCGATTGGGGAAGTTTGTAGGCCACGGATTTCTCTTTTAAGCGCAATATCGCTATTCTTTCGGATAGCCAAGCTGCAATCCTGGCATTGGGTTCGCCTTCAATAATATCTAAACTGGTGGAACAAAGTAGGAATAGCCTTAGCACCTTGAGTGAAAACCATAAAGTAACCTTAATTTGGGTCCCGGGGCACCGGAACATAGAAGGTAACGAAAAAACCGATGAACTGGCAAGAGGGGAATCTGCCATGAATAACGTTCTTGCAGAATTGGTACTCAAGACAAAATGCAATTTCCCTAAAATACCTTCGAATTGCAGATTGTAGATGGAGAGACCAGACGAAATGCAAAATCAGCAGGACGTTATGGCCCACCTACATCCTCAAGCAATCGTCGACATTGATAAACATGAAACGACGGGACGCCTGTAGACTAACGGCAGTCATAACTGGCTTCTGGTCTATCGGAGAGCAAGCCGCGAAAATGAGTATCCCTCACAACACAAAAGGATTTGTAAACAATCGGAGAAAAAGGAAACAATCTTCCATTTCCTCTGCGAATGCCCTGCCCTGCCCTGTGGAAGGACAGAATGTTAACCCTGGGCAAACCGCTGTTCGAGAGTCTCGAGCAACTGTCTGGCTTAGACGTCAACAGCCTAATAAGGTTTTGGTCTTGCTGTCTTAACTGTCTTGCTGTAAATAACTGTTAAGCAAGTTGGTAACGAGGATGTGGCAACAAAATGGTGCGGAAGCGCTAGTTGGATTCTGGATGAATCACCACTCGAACCAGCCAACCAACCAGCCAAGAGATGCTACTAATTAAATGTAAGCTCGATACGCGCCAGTAGTGCCATCTCGCTGACTTTGCACGCACTTTTAAAACGACCCTCGTATTGAACGCTAAGAAAACGATTCAAATAATTGTGATTAAATACAAAAATCAATATTAATAAAATAACTTAAATAAACACTTTTCAGTTTTATGCTTACTAACGCATGTCTATGTTTTTATTTTACTTGTTTTTTAATATTAAAACGGGTGTGCCACCATTGGAGTTCATTACAAAGCCTCAACATGCATGCACCTATCTTGCAAGACACTATTTTATTACCCAAAAATATGAAAGGCCAATCGGCAATTAAAAAGCATAAAAACTCGCGTAAAGTCATAAACTTTTTTCAACGTCTGTACGTATTTGGTTATGCGAGAATAAGTTGTAATTTTCCACACCCAAAAATGGCAGGTCACTCTAATGGCTAACATCGCCTTGCATCGCCGGTGACACTTCTTTGAGGTGGCAATCAAAGCCGCAACCGCCATTTTTACTCCAATGTCAGCCGCGCTCTGGCACACTCTGGCATTGCTGTTGGTAATTCCGAATTCTCAATGCGCAAATGCGCTTTTAATTGCTCATCGTAAATCAAACCGTCGAAAATTGTGGCATAAAATCGTTAAACAAAATTTGAAGGCAAGTAAAAAATAATGCATTGGGGCTTTGAAGAAGGTGCGGGCAACACTTTTATTAATAATTTAAAAACGCATTTACCAAAAGAACACAATTTTTCTCTATAAGAATTTAATTGGAAAGCAATTTATGCAGCAGTGAATGGTGCATAGATGCAGGTATGCTTTTTGTAGATTAAAAGTATGTGCGCTTGTGTGTTACCGTATTTTATAGCGGATGCATAAATCAGTGGACGGGCTCTTAGGCCTATTCCGCGTAACGTTCTGCAATGGTAGCGACGGGCGATGACAGTTGACAGGTCGTAAAAGTGCAACAAAGGCGTGCAAAGTTGGTTTATGATCTTAGAAGCAAAAACAAATGAAAAAAGGAAATCGGCGTTGCCAGATTGAGTAAAAAATTTTATACTTTTTCTTACATTTCTCGTTGCATTACAAGGCGAATGCGAAATAATGCATTCGATGCGAAAAGGATGAAAGCATAAAAAATATTAAAATTTCTTAATAGTAAGATTTGAGAAATCTGGCTACTCCACGCTATAAATTAGTTGTGTGAATATAATATTTCGAGCGCACATTACTCATTGTAATTGCGTAATCACATAAAAACTCTTCACAAACATTCCGCACCGAGGCATTTTTCTTACATAATCAAAGTACATTTCGTTTCACGGTCTCAATTTGCCTTTCATTGCATTTTGGTATTTTAATCACTTCACGACTACAATTTTTTTCGAATTTTATTGACATTATGATATGTTGTCAGCATGCCAGCACTCCGTTTGCCCCCTACACAAGAAATCACAATGTGCAACATGTTGCACAAGCCTACACACACACACACACGCACGCACACACTCTCGCATACACCTATTCAAGTGTCATTTTCTAATGCAATCATAATCGTGCGGATTGTTATTGTATTTATCGCCTTAAATGACCATAAATTGTATATTAAAAGATTCCAAGAATTTTCCAACTCAATTCCACTCAGCTCGGCCCGCATAGAATCGTACAGACAATCCATATTGGGCACCTCAAAGTGTCGCTGCAGACATCGTTTTGACAGTAGCACCGAATGGGTTAATTAAAATTTTGTAGGCGGTAGCAAATGAAACGCGTTAACAGCGCAAACGTGCAATGGCAAACAAAAAAGTGCTCGAAAAGCACCTTTGCATGCAGCGAAGTCAAAAGAAAATACCAGAAGTGGAAAATGTTAGGTATGGCTTGGTGAAGTAATCTTGAGGCAAACAAACAAAAAACAAATTATCCATGCACTTATAAGATATTGACAATTATTCCGCTGCAGCGCGCGCAATGTGTCATTTGACAATTACGCACACACACACATATCCAAGTGCACACAAAGCATTTATAGATTTAAAGGTAAATCTCAAATCCGAAATGCAAGTAAAATGGCATGCAGGCCCTGCTGGAGTTTATTAACGCTCATAAAAGTAGTAACACGAATTATAGTAGAGAAAATTTAGTTGAAGCTGCAACAAATTTAGTGTTTAACTGCACTTTGAAGCCAATCAAAAAAGTGTGACCTAAAAAAAAGGGGTGGTACTTGAGCATAGAATTTGGGATGAGATATGTTTTAATACCCATACCCATGGTAGTTTTTACAACTGACAGCTCTAAGATGGACAATGGCACTGGATCAGGAGTTTACTAGGAACAATTATCTTTAAATTGCTCCTTTAGACTCCCAGACCAATGTAGCGTCTTCCAAGCTGAGATCTGCGCTTTAGACAAAGCAGCAAAAACGATAATGCTAATGAATTTACCTCCGGCAAACCTTACCATTTTTGTTGATAGTCAAGTACCGATCAAGGCACCGGCCTCAGCGTGCATCAGTTCAAGATGTGTTAAAGAATGCGCTAGTTCGTTCCCGCTTATCAAACAATACAACACCGCACTTGGATGCGTCCCCGCTCACCTTGTAGTAGAAGGAAATTAAAGAGCGGATAAGTATGCAAGGAAAGGCTCTGAACCTGACCTTCTACGAGTGGTAGAGGACATAAACATTCCTCTATACGAACTGTACACTGCAATTGAGTTGAGCGTAACCGCGGAAATCAATAGAAGATGGTCTCTGACTACTAACTGCAGGGTCTCCAAAGCCGTCTGGCCAAAACTGAATCTTAAAAGGACAAAATATCCGCTTGGATTCAACAAATCAATTACCAGCTTCCTCATAGGTGTTATAATGGATCACGGGTTAATTTCGGAGGATTATCGGGCGTGCTTTCAATTGAAGCAGTTACGTCGGAACGAATGTGTAGAGTTAGTGGGAGGGGGATATTAATAAAAGGTGGTTAAGTTTCAAGGGCCGGTGTTGATTTTGAATAAAATACAATTTTTTTAGGAAATTATTATCGTTTCTCTTTATTATGATAATATTGGTATGGCTCAATTATGTATGGAATAAAATATCGGTCAAATAGCCGCCGCGGCTTCGGCGGCACACCTCCATCCGATGGTCCACATTTTCGATGACGCTGAGGCATAATTGAGGTTCTATGCCGTTAATGTGCCGAATTACCTCATCCTTTAGCTCTTGAATTGTTGCTGGCTTATCGACATACACCTTTTCTTTCAAATAACCCCAAAGAAAGAAGTCCAACGGTGTCGTTGACGTTTGGGTGTGGTTCGCATTCAACATCGGCCCTTGAAATTTAACCACCCTTTATTTTGAAATTTTTGCACTTAGCTTAATTTGACCAGGCCTCGTAATGCAGAATGAACTCTTACAATTTCAGTACAGTCGATTGCAAGTGAGTGAGTAGGTCTTAATCGAAAGTGGTAACTACCCGTTCAAATTCCTACTGGCAATCGTGTAACAAAACTTTATCCAATTTGATTTATGCTCGAAAATTTACACCAAATGTCAATCGTGTTGTGTCCGCGTCTGTGTATACGAGCGTAAATCTTCATCATACCACCACACCAATCGATAAGTATTCTCCATATTACAATTCGAAGACAAAATATTTACATACAAATATATATGTATTATATGAATGTGTGTGTGTACAAAAGTAAGCGAGTACGATTGCGCGCTGACACGCCTCTTCACGCACCCCACACGCTTGACAGCTAAGCGATTTAGTCAAGCCATCGATTCTATAAATGTAAGCAAGCCCGCCGCCACCGTCGATCAATCGGTTGGTTACTTGGCTGGCCGACTGGTTGGCTGGCTATTTGACCAGCCATGTACAATATTTGGTTAGTTGCTCCTTGTTGTTGTGGTTCGTTTTTAATGGTGATGTTTGTGCATGCGCGACTCCCAATTCCGAGAGTCATTTCAAATTAAATGTTAATATATGCAGTTAATAAGTTATTTTTGGTATTGTGGTAGCCAACAGGCTGTCAAAAATCACACAGCCAACTGTCAGCCCGTAATTGCTTTGTGTTCACGGGCGTGGTGTGGAATTTTAATGGAGGCTTCGCACCAGCCTGTGCACCAAAAACACCAGCAATGGCACCAACAAAATATGTAGAAATATTCGTAAGATAGTTTGGTTATCCGTGCAAGTGGGCACGCTCGGAACACAGTTTCCAAAGGCAACTCATCTGTGTGGGGTGGGGATTTGTAACGTCACTCTGACGGTGTTTTTTGTTTGTTTGCAAAAAAAAAAAACGACGCGATTTTGTATTTGGTTTTGATTCAATTGAATTGCCATTATAATTTGGTGTGCTTGTATGTGTGTATGCACACACACATACATACATAGACGTGTTGCCATTATGCTCGCTTGTGTGTCGCTTTTGGATTGGGGGTATGCAGAATTCGGCGAATTTTGCAATTCCCTGGAATATTACGAGCAATTGGCTTGCATAAATTATCAATTTGCGTTTTCAGTAGCCTTGTGTTCTTGCTTTGGCCGCGTTGGCTTCTTTCATTCTTTATTACTTTATTATAATATTAATATTTCATTTTATTTTATGACAAGTTTTTGTTATGCTACTTAATTTAGTTTTTATTTGGTTAAGTTATTTGGTATAGTTATATATTTAATTAAGTTAAGTTTTGCAATGTTATTTATTTTACTTTAATTTAATTTATTTGTTTTTTTTTCTTTTTACATAGTTTGTTAAGTTCACTTTAATTTTTAATATGAATTTAATTTAATTTTATTTTTTTTCATTTTGTGCTATGTTATATCGTGTTATGTTACGTTTTATTGTATTATGTTTTGTTATGTTATTTATTTTATTTTGATATGTTTAATTTTCTTAAGTAATTTGATTTCATTTGATATAAATTAATGTTTGTTATGTTGCGTTCTGTTAAGTTTTGTTATTAATGTCATGTTTTGTTATACTTTTATTTTATTTTGATTTATGTTAGGGTCCGAAATGGGTCCGTGGTGAGCCGCGGGGGATGGGCTGCATTTCCCTTTCCATATTGAACCATCCTCCTCATTTCTGCAGCTAAGACAGGAATAATGCGTGTAAACGCCTAATCTCCTTGCATGATTTCCTATGAGACAATGTTCTGTGAGGGTCCCTACTAAGGATCTAATTTGAAGTCTACTCAATTTTATAATAGTCTTGGATAGACATAGATATAAGTATATTGTTTTACGATATTGCTTTGCCATCTCATTAAGCGATTGGCGACAAGGTAAAACACTCCTTGATGTTATTTGGAATGCATCTAGAGCCTGTAGGGCAGTTTGGCTGTCTGATAGAATGCAGATATCTGTTGATGATATTCTGTTTATCTGTAACCATTTTAAGGCTTCATGAATAGGTCTTATTTCCGCTTGAAAAACACTACAGTGATCCGGTAGTTGAAAGGATTCACTGATAAAAAGCTCTTCGCAATATAACCCTGAGCCTACACTGGTATGCATTTTATATAGATCTTTGTATAGATCTTAACGGGTGTGCTGGATGATGAATCTTCTTCAAGACATTCCAGTCTAGAAGGTGTTTTAATTGAGAAATTCTTTTCGAAGCAGACAATGGGAGGGCATTAATCACAATCACTGGGTATATCCGTATAGGAGTCTAAGATAGTTGAATGTCCATGTGTGACAGTCTTCCATTGTAAGCTACTTTTGAGCCTTAAAGCGGAACAGGCCGCTGAGTATTTGCAAAAGACTTCTAGACCACACTTTTCTGCCCACCTAGAAAGTATGTCTAGAGCATTTTGTATTAGATATCTTAATGTAGATACAAATTTACCAGAGACAGCAATAACAACATCATCGGCGTAAGCTATCACCATATTTTAGATCACTTTAATTAATTTTATTTTAAGTTTATTTAATTTAATTTCCATTTCATTTGATATAATTTAATGTTATGCCATATTGTGTTATGTTACGTTATACTATGTTGTGCTTTGTAAATATTTTATTTGAATTTGCTTAATTTTGTTTGATTTAATTTATTTTAATTGTTATTAATTTTTTTTTATATAATTTTATGTTATGTTTTGTTGTGCTATTTATTTTATTTTAATATGTTTAGTTAAATTTATTAAATTTTAGTTTATTTTATTTGATATAATTTTATGTTATGTTGTGCTACGTTATGTCGTGTTATGTTTTGTTATGCTAATTATTTGATTTTTAATTTGGGTTATTTTAAATTATTTTTATTTCATTTTAGTTTATTTTATTTGATATTATTCAATGTTATGTTATATGTTAAGCTGTGTTATGCAGTCTTTTGTTATGCCATTTATTTTATTTTCATTTGTTTTATTTTGTTTGATTTATGGTAATTTATTTTAATTGATTTTGTTTTATTATTTTTTGCTATGTTATGTTATGTAATGTTTTGTTATGTTATTCATTTTATTTTAATTAATATAATTGGATTTCTTTGATCCGTTCAGGTTTGAAATAATGATACGATATTTAACGCTTCGCGATTATGATAATTTGATCATAATTGCGCGACGGTGACAGCCATTATTGAATATTTAACGTGTCATTTGTATATACAGTTGGTCGCCAAGTTATTAGCAAAGTGTTAATAGCTTTGCATATTAATAAAAAAATTCTGTAATTTTTATAAAACATTTATACATACGTGTATATATATATTTGCTCGTGGTTTCTAGGTGGCCTCAAGGCCTCAACAAACAGATTAAATTTTGATTTATTTGAAGTTAGAAATTTTATTTGTCTCCACGAATAACCTGCTTTCCGAGCTTCTGCATCCACCTGTCGCTTCCAGGTGTTGGCTGGTCTACTGCGTCTGCGACTCCCTTGTGGACACCAATCCAACGCCGCTTTTGTGTTGTCGCAATGTATGACCGATCCACTTCCATTTGCGATGTCTTCCTTCGAGAAGAATGGGTATTTGTTTAGTATTTGCCCATAGGTCAGCATTACTTATGGTTTAAGGCAAAAATATCCGCTTGATTTTGCGTAGGCTACGATTTAAAAAGGGTTTACAACGTTTTCAGGTCGCACGTGTTCAAGTTCCATGTCTCACAACCATATAGGACCACCGATTTTACGTTGGCGTCAAAAATCCGCAACTTCATGTGTTTGGATATATGAGCCGATCTCTAAATTTAACAAACCCATCCAGTATACCAAAGGCAGAACGTCCTTTTGATATGCGATTGCGAATATCTACTAATGATCCGCCATTTTTGGCGATAAAGTTAATGAGTTAGGAGAATGTTGATTTTTAGCCCTGTTTGAGTTGCAAAAGCGATGACCGCTTGCAACTTTGAAGATATATGCCAGAGTTTGTGCGCCAGGCATATATCATCCGTGTAGTCAGGTCTTTCAGATGACCGTTCAGCTAGACTATGTCCCTATTCTCAGTGCAAGCTTGCCGCATAAGTTGGTTTGAGACTAAATTGAATAACAGCGGCGAAAGCACACTGCCCGGTCTGACTGCGGTTTGTACTTCTATACTGGCATGCAAAGTATTTTCATGAATAACACGGCAGCAAGCGCCCACATACAAATCCTTTCCAAGGCTGATTATTTTTTCAAAGAGTAATAACACCTTCTTTCAGCGCCGATGGCATCTTTCCGTAGGAGTAAATGTCTCTTATCAATGGCATTAGGAGCCGCGCGGTTATGCGTCGTTCTGCTTTGAGTAGTTCTGGGCTGATGTTATCTGATCCGGGAGCTTTGTTATTTTTTGGCGATCCGATGGCATTGATTACTTCGCACTCATCAGGACAGGTGGTGGGCATATCGCGCCTTATGTGGTGGCGTTGCCAGCCATACGACTGGAAAGGTTGCGAAGGTGTACCTGAGAGTAATTTCTTGTAGTACCGCTCCTAGATGCTGACTTGTTTGTTTATATGTAGATGCATTCAACTCGCCAGCTTCGTCTTTTAGCGGATAGATATGTTCATAGTTTTAGCAATATGGCCTGTTTAGTTTGTTTGTGAGAGGCATTAATAACACAAGTGTTTTGCATGTGTTCGGCGATTTTCTGCTATCGAAAAGAATGGATCATAGAAGTTGGCCTGCTCTCTGTATTCTTTGATTACCATGGCGTAGTGCATCAGTAGTTCTTATCACACGGTAGTACGGTAAATAAGGATTATTACCTTGAAGTTATGCGCGGTTTGGGTGAATCAATACGAAAAAAAAAATGCCCGGAATTGTGGAAAAAGACTTCATGGCTCTTGCATCATGATAATGCACCTGCTCACTCATCTTTGCTTGTGAGAGAGAGACAAGTGGACGAGTGTTATATCTGAGGATGACTACTTTGGAGTAGATAAAATAGAAATTGATGAATAAATAAATATTTTTCAAGAAAAATTAAAATTCACCTTATTATTTACTAATGTACGAGGTGTATTCGTAAAGAATATTGCTAGGTAATGTGTAGTTGGCTGCCCCACGCTTTAATATGGAAAGTTTTTTCACCGAAAAACTTAAAAAAAACTGCTTTCTTTAAAAACTGCCAACAGGTAAGTAGGTAGGCGAAATGGTTGAAGTGCCAGTCTGGCACTCCTCAAGTAGCACTAAAGCGCCGTTTTGATAACCTTACGAGACCTCCAACAGGCGGATATCTACAGCCAGCCAGAGCTGTTGATAAAATGGAGAAAATTGATTAGATTTAGGTTGGCTGGCTGGCCCAGGCTTTCAAAGAAATTTCGAAGAAAGGAGCGCCCAGTGACCTTAGTCGTCTAGTCCAACAGAAATTGTTACAGAAGTTATATGAATAAACTCCTCATTTGATAAGGACATGTAGAGACTTTTCCAACTAGGTTTAGATAAACATATTATAAATATTTATAACAATAATATTAATAATTTATATCCGTAAATGTTCCCTATTTTTGTCCTAGACTGTAAATATAGAAGAAACGCAAGCTAACTAAATTAGACTAACAGAGAGTAAAATTGCAGCGAAAAATTGAGAGCTTGCATAGCAAACTCATTATCACCTCAACTCTGACAGCTTCACTTGCCATGCTTTGATTTGTTATTGGCTCTGCCGAGTAGCTACTCAATGTATCATTGCACACAGCGTCTACGTCTCCGTCAGCGTCAAAATAAATTGCTTTTGTTGTTGGCCAATAGAGGCGTCCCTTTGGGCAAATAAAATTGGAATTTTGCACAATATAAACTACACTTTCAAAAGGCTGTCGGTATGTACATACATACATGCATACATGCATACATACATACATATGTGAGTGTGTTGATGTGTATGTGGAACTGCCACTTCACTCATTTATTGGCCGACACTTTGACGTATGGCGAACTTTTCAACTAGATTCTCCTCACAGCTGGGGGAATACGGCGTCTGTATTGTATTGCAGCAGTCGTTACAGATCCAGACTCCTCGGCTACATACACACATACATACATATGCAACTTATGTATTCACAATGTAAACTTGAGTAATGCCCAACAGAATTGAACGGCCTCAAAGTTGAATTGAACAGGGCAATTGCGAATTTACGAGGTATGTGTCAATTAAGTATCGAATTACAACTTGTTTAATGTCAGGGCAGGCGATGCCATGCTACCCAGGTTGGGCCCAATATAGCGGCGGCCATTTATATTTTACTTAGGTGTGTACATATGTATGTATGTATGTAGGTATATATATTTCACTATCGCGTAGTTAGCCTTGCGAAATCATCAACACAATTACATGCAGAGTAGAGTAGAAGCTCCGATTTCAGGAGTAGTTAATTGCACTTCGGCTCATTGCTGGCACTGATGAGAATGATGGCAGTCAGACGTTTTTAGATATACCTACATATACATGTATGGATGTGTGTGCATATGTATATATGTATATGCTCGAGGTGATCAATTTAAACACACTTGAAGACTTACATATATACCCTGTAGGGCAAAGCTGATCTACAGGGTCCGGCACTCGAAGTGTAACCAATTAAAAGGACCGTAAATTTTAAAAATAATAAAGCTTTTGTTTTCCGTACCATTACCCGTTACAATGATATTGGTAGCATCGCGAAACGTCATGGAGGTGGTCATCGAAAGACTGCAACGTCACGTAAAATGGTTCAAAAGTGAAGAAGCGGCTTGAGCGAAATCCCCGACGAAGTGACAATCAAATTGCGAAAGAACTGAAAATATCTGACCGTAGCATTCGCCGCATACTGAAAAATCGTCTCAAAGTCAAGCCTTACAAGAACCAAAAGGCGCATGATCTCGCACCAAAGCAGCAACAAGTCTTGAGAGAACGAAGGAGTTGCTTCGCTTGGCCGAAATCAGTCAATTTCCGAACATTGGGTTTTCTGAGGAGATAATTTTTCAAATTGAGCAATTCGTAAACTCCCAAAACGATAGGATTTATTTTACCGACCATTCATACGAAAATTTGAGTCATCAGCCACCAGAAGACAGCACCCGCCACAGGTTATGGTTTGGGCCGCAGTAACCGCAGATGGGCGCTGTCCAATCGGTTTCATCGAGTCTGGCGTCAAAGTAAATGCGAAATATTATCGGAAAAGTATTCTTAGGTTGCTTTGAAGCCGTGGGCAGAAAACACATTTGGGTGGCAGACCGTGGACGTTTCAACAGGACTCGGCACCGCCTCACAAAGCTCGAGTGAACTAAGAATGGCTAAAAAACCACATTCCGAACTTCATAACGTCCACACAATGGCTCTCAAACTCACCAGAGACGAATCCGATGAACTTTTCTCTTTGGGCCATTTTGCAGAGCAAAGTGCGAACTAAAAGATTCACCAGTCTCGATGCGCTGAAAAAAACCATTCTCCGCGAGTGAGCTAAAATATCTGCAAATCACATTCGGGCACACATTTTTTACTTTGCATTGAATGAAAGTAATTTTAATCGAGCTCACGAACAGTTGCTGGTTGCGATTTGCCAGCCAAATATAATGCAATCCCACTATTACGTTTTATATCCTTTACAGATTTTCTTTTTTCGCGTTTACTCGCGGCAAAATGGTTCGTTTACTCGCGCGCTTGTAAACAATACTCTATACTGTCATTTATCCAACTAACAGACAACTGATGCCCGTGTATCAACTGCGCGAGCGGTCTGAAATTGGTTACATTTCGAGTGCCGGACCCTATATTTATAAAATACGTTTTTGTATCGCCGCCAGAAATTAAAATAGATTTTGTATCAGGAGAGTGAAGTATTTAATTTTTTCTTAATTAACGCTTACTTGTGTAAAGTAAATTCGAATTTCTATAGTTTTTTTTATAAAAAGAAATATTTATATATGTAATAAAATTTATTTAAAAAATTTGACAATTTTCAAATAATTCATCTAATCCGCTGGCTACTTCATATCTTTCTAATGGATGCAACAGCTGTCAGAAAGTAGTCGCGGCGGTACTATAAAAAAAGTATTTGACCAGACTACTACCGTAAACTGATAATGCTTTTTTTTATTCTCCTAATCACAAATTTCGCGTTTCACTCTAAATAAATCATAAAATCAGCGCACCATCCCATAAGAATAGCCACTATTTTAGGTATCACTTCCGATCATTCCACAAACTCTGCTATCAAATATGGCTAAATAACATTAAGTACTGCCTTAAAAATGATTTTGGGACATACTTCGCCAAAAGTGAAAAGAATTCTTAATAAATTCCTTCAACAAATGGAATAATAATTTCGAATACCAACCGGGCGTCGTGTTCTTACTTTCAATTACAAAACAAACTCACTGTAATAATTATAAATTAATTCTTTCATACGCCAATTACTTGATTGTGTAGTATTTCTCCTATATCTCATTTGCTTGTCAAAAAATTGTTAAGCGAATCGCACACGAATTCGTAATTTTTAATTAGGCAACATGATTGAGAAGGGTTTACAATTGGGAGAGTGGCAACTCATTTACATTTTGTAGTACTCGTACAACTCTTTGACGTCTGATAAAAATCAACATAGAAAAGCAAAAAGCGTGAGATGTGAATGAGCTCCATTTATGAATTCGCTTTCTGAAGTCTTCAGAGTTATTGTTTATAAGCGATCATAGCGTATTTGAGAAGCAGTGGAAGTCATTGGAGTAGTGAGAGAAAATAATAAGGAAAGGAAAGGGCAGGGTAGAATATATAAATATGTTAAGGTGGGATAAGATAGGTAAGCCAGATAAGATCCTAGGATAAGATGTGATAACGTTGAAAAGCATAATGTTCGTCTGGGTCGAGATGGCGAACTAAACTCTTACTAATCATATGAAATCGATCAAAAGTGCGATGAGGGGTCCGATTAAAGATGAAATAAGATGTATTGTGTAAAGTTGCATTAACAAAAATAAAAAATTAACAAATATACATATAACTTCAACCCTCAAGTTAAGGTCTTCTTAATGGGTGAATTTTATGACATAATAATAAAATTATACATATTTTAATTAAACAAAATTAAATTTTTACCAAAAAATTTTTACATGTATTATTTGTGTAGCCGCAGCAGCTGGCACAAGTCAATGGGGAGGAGGGTAATAAAGGGTATTTAAAAAATGACGCCTAGAAGTCAGTAGTGAATAATTCCGAGACGGTACCTTTTTTATGTCAACTTTGACATTTGTCAAGTACAAGGTGAAGTCCAAAATTAACAAGACTGAAACGACAGGAGCTTTGTTCTGATAACTTCGAGTTTATTTATTCCGATTAGTCCCGTGTGGCCTCGATACACTGTTTTGGCGATCTAAATGCTTTTCGAAAGAGAGTTTTTGGCCATTAACCGGAATGTCCTTCAGGATGTCGGTACAATCCTTTTGGATGACCTCTATGGACGCAAAACGTTTTCCTTTCATGACCAAATGCAATTTTTCGAATAGATAGAAGTCACAGGAAGCCATATCAGGCGAATACGGTGAGTGATTGATGGTTAAAATGCAATTTCTAGTCAAAAAATCAGTCACAAGAGTGGAACGATGAGATGGTGCATTATCATGCAATAAGCGCTAGCTTCATCCTTAGCGGTATTCAGGGTGAATTCGATGAATTTGACGAATGAGATGCAACAAACACATCAAAGCGCCAAGATAGAAAATTGCATTGACGGTTTGGCCCATTCGCATGATCTCCTTGTTGACAATTTCCTTGGAAGCGTAAAAAGAAATGAACATCGACTTGATTTTTGACTTCTGCAAACGCGATTTTTTGGATGGTGGCTCGTCTGGGGCCTTCCATTCGGTGCTTTGACGCTTAGTTTCAGGCTCATGTTGGAAACACCACGTTTCATCACCAGCTACATTGTTGCAAAAGAGCTCTTCGTCTTTTCTCGCCTCTTTAGTGAGGTCTTTCCAATGTAGAATTCTGAGCAATTTTTAGTCATCAGTTAACTTGTGCGGAATGAAACGTGCACAGACTTTACGTAAGCCCAAATGCCCAATCAGTTTAAATGCCATAAATCGTTTTTTTTGAGATATTCAGCTCCGATTCCGTGAATTTCAACAATGAATTCGGTTGATTTTTATAAATTTACGAGCAATTTCGTAGGAGTTCTCGGTAATTACTGATTTTGGGTTTGTAGTTCATTGTCATTTATGTCCTCACAACCATCGTTGAAACGTGTAATGAGATGCCACGAGATGGACAATCATCGTGATAAACTTTTTTCATCATTTCAAATGTTTCGGTAAACGCAGTACCGATTTTAAAAGAAAATTTGACATTAGCTCTTTGTTCAAAACTCATTTTTGTACCGATAACCCAAACATACTGACACTTCAGGCGCAATAACTTCGCTTGCACTGAACCGAATGTCACCAAACTTTCACTGAAAATCAGCTAGGGATGTAACTTCCAACGCACTAACTCACCAAACAGATGGCGCTATCAAAAACATTTGTATGGCGCCAGTCTTGTTCATTTTGGACTTCACTTTGTATACTAGGGACCGCTCCATTGTTCGGATTACCTCTGCAGCGCTGTCTCCGGTAAACGTGTTGTGCACTTGATATATTAGAGCTTTCCAGCGAGCTTCTAATGTAGATGTCTAAAAGCCGTTCAATTTAGTGTAGCTCCCACCATTTTTTTGCGCCTTCCAAAGTGTGTAGTTTCAAGATTTATTTTTAATATTTTAAAGATAATTGCTAAGTTGTTTATCTTTCTCCTTTTGAAGATAGAAGATATCTACTTTTGAGCCAATTTGTTAATTTTTGTTTGTCGTCTGGAAATATTGTTGTCTGCCAATTGCTTTCTCAGTTTTTTTTCGTTTTAGTTTCTTTTTTGTCGCATCAGTGATGTAATCGTTCATCACCTTAATATGTCAAGAGGATGTAGACTTACTAACTGACTTAATAGACTTGTCATTAAAAAGTGCCATAGCTGCCTTAATTTCAGCCCAAACAATTAAGTAGTTTTTAGTTTTGCACGGCCATTTCAAACGGCAGTCATATGTGCAGTGAAACCTTTCATGGGCGGTCACTTACCGTCAATCAATTTTTTCCGCCCAAGGTAATTTGTTCCGATACCTAAGACTTAGTATGGGAAAAATGTCAGCCCAAGGAAGAAGCCGTTCCCTAGGTGTCTCTCCGTTGGCATAGTTT
>JAYXIM010002091.1:0-42329 GCA_037575425.1 Anastrepha fraterculus
TTCAGACAAAACCAAAAAAGACAAAACTGTGTTCGCTATCCTTGGCCATAAAATTGGATTTGGTCTAATTTGAAGCTCCAAAAAACCACAGTTCGCCAATTTATCAGTAAGTTCGTTGTCGCACTCGGTTAAGTTGAGGCTCATGCCAACATGCAAAGCAGCTAAGCCTCAACCTTCATTCTTGAAATATTTTTGCAGATATGCGGGCGGTTTCTAAGACCCTCAGAGCAGCTTGGCTCTCACCCTCGAACCTGATTCTAAACCTTCCTTTTTTAAAAATCTTTCGCCAATTATCCAACCTACTTTAAGTATCCTCCGCCAAAATCCTCCGACTGAAAGACTATTATTATTGTAATATACTTAAATCAGTAAATCTTCCGAAAGTTCGATGCAAATGCAATTCTCCTCTGTACCATTTGTCATGGATCTGTACCATTTGTATCCATCTTTACCATTTCAGTTTTGGATACGTCGGTGTAGAAAGTATTTATCGAACTCTGCGTGTGTCTGGTTCTCTCCAGTGCTCCCTTGGGAAGCTAGAATATACTTTCTTTCAAAAGAACTGAAGCAGTTATGCTGTAGTTTAAGGGATATGAATAGGAGCTATGAGCAACGGATATATCTAATCATTTAAACTTTGTTTAGCAATTTGTTTTTTGGTTGAAAAAAGGAGAAATTTTAAGTTTTATACATTCAGTCGTACCACTGCCCACTATAGCGCTAAAGCGGATGCAAGTTTAATAGCCAAATTGCGGGAGCTGCCGCCACCAGCGCCATCATTCAGCCATGGTAAACATTAGCCGTTAGAGCTACACAAAAACAAATCACTAAATTTAGTCAGCAGACACAACAAATAAAAATGCCGAAATTTTATTTAAAGCACCAGAAAATACGCAAAAAAAAGAAGTAAAAAATTAAAAGTAAAGCGAAAAAAATTATGGAAAATACTGTGAAATGTGCAAATCGTGCACAGCGCAATTTAACAATCACAGCACTGCAACAACAAGAATTGTAAACGCGTTGTCAGCGTAAGTGCAAAAGTTGCCAGATAGAAAACAAAAAAGAAGAGAGAAAAAAAAGACGGAACAGCGGGCAACAGTTGCAATTGCAAAGGAATGCAAATCAGTAATGTAATTACATGCAAGCAAACAACATCAATAGCGACAGCAGCAGCAACAACAAAACCAACAGTGCAATAATAGTTGAGTTTTTCACTCTGCAGGCTACAACAGACTTTTCAGCAAGAGGGTCAACATGGCTGGCTAGCAACGGGAATGCATAGTTTTTAGTTCGCTAGAGAGGCGCTTATTAAATTTGTTGGATGGAAATTGCTCACACACACACACAACATAGACGATTGCATCCCAGCAGGACAGGGCAGACCTCAAAGGGGCATAGCCATTTTTTTGATAAAATAAAGAAAACAATTATTTTAAGACAATAAATTTTAATGATCCTTTTAAATATAATATAATCCTAAAACTGGAATGAGAACGAGTACTACTTGCGGTAGTAAATATTTGGTATTTTATGGAGCGATTCGCGGTACTTTTTGATAGAAGATATGAACATACGGTTTTTGGTTTTATACTTTTTGTGAAATTTATATGGTTTTGGAGAATGGCACTGGATTGGCACCCGCAAGAGAGCAGAGCAGAGGTCGGGGTCGACCAAAAAACACTTGGAGAAGGTCGATGCTGCGCGAACTAGCATATGCCGACATCTCATGTAACGGTGCAAAAACAACAACACAAAACCGTGTGCGATGGAAGAGTCTTGTCGAGGCCCTATGCTCCCGTGAGAAGTGAACAAGGAAAAAAAAAACAAATATTGTTTTGGAATGCAAGGAAATTTTTTATAAACAAAATATTTGTTAGCTCCGGTTGTGTTATTCTATCAGGTCAGTCCATAGGTTCGTGCGTTTTTTAAAGGTGGTTTTAAAATTAATAAAAAAGATGTTTAAAGTATTTATTAACCTCTATAATACATTTTCCTTCATTATTTACAATGTCTCCCCAACGCTTAGGAAAATTTTTAATTCCCTGCTCAAAAAATTGTTTGTCTTTGGACCCAATACGCTTCGATATCCCTTTTTATAGCTTCTTTTGAGGAGTAGTTCTTGTTGCTCATATGGGATTGAAGTCCACGGAAAAGGTGGTATATCCGGAGAGTATGGTGGATGCGGCATTAGCTCTCATTCGAGCTCGTTCAGCTTGCCTAATGTTTGCCTTGCGGTATGAGGTCTTGCGTTGTCGTGGTGAAACGAAACCTTGCGTCTATTCACTAAAGACGGTCGAGTTTTATTAAGTGCCTTATTCAGGTTTGATAGCTGATGGGAATAATAATCAGCAGTTATCGTCCGGTTTGGTTCCAGAAGTTCATAATATACAATACCGGCCAAATAGACAGAAGAATCTTCTTGGGGTGAAGGCCATCTCTAGGGGTCGGTTCTGGTGTTTCATCTTTATCTAATCATTGGCATTTGCAAACAGGATTATTGTAAAGGACCCAATTTTCATCACCAGTAACGATAGGGTTCAAAAAACTTTCATTTAAAGCCGTTTCAGCAACTGAGAACACACATTCACTCTCTGCTGAAGGTTGGCGACGGAAAGTCTATGCGGCACCCATTTTCCCAGCTTTGAAACCTTTCCCAACTGAACCAGGTGCCTGTGAACTGTTCCATACGATGAATTTAACCTCTGAGTTATCATATCGACTGTCAAATTTGGCTCAGGACGACCTGCCTATGCCTCTTAGGACGACCTGCCTATGCCTCTTATACACGTTCGAAGATTCCATATTAATTTTTAACAACACGTGCTTCTATCCGCCATTAAAATCACTCATCATCAAGAAAATATAAATAGTTCCGTTTTATTCCGCGAATAATTTTTTGTATGCAAAAATCGTACAAAAGTGAAATTATGGGTAAAATATACACGAACTTATGGACTGAGCTAATAAATGTAAACAACTTTGCGGTCCGAGTCGCGGTAAACGTCAAGTGCTTCATATTTTTTATTTTCCCTTTTTGAGTGTATGATTAGATTTATGCGTGCTTTAATGCTCCAAATGCTTTTCCTCATGCTTCAAGCAAGAATTCGTGTAAAAAATTCTGATTGTGTCGCTCCTCGCCAATACATACATACAGACATTTTGCACCATATTTCCAACCGCCATCAATTGCAGCAACAGCAATTGCAGCGAGCGCGTCGAGCAGTTGCATTTAAATAAACGCTCAGACTGATTATTTGCTTAAATTGCTGCTAATAACATGACGTGGCATCAAGCGCTGTTGCCAATTGCCGTTGCAATGCAAACTGCACGCCTGCTGCAACTGCAGACACCGAGTGATGCGCCGGGCTGTGGCAAATCCAATGCTGCGGGCTGTGGCATTTACGCAAACACAGAACGACGTTCCGTTGCAACGCCACATGCATACAAACGCATACATATATCGGGTGTGTTGTTTAGTTGCATGAGAAATATCGATAACTAAGTTTTCATAGCAGAGGATGGCAAACTGTGTTCAGATTTCTGTTCCAGAATGCTAGAAAAACGTTTACAAATTGTGGAAATTTATTTTGAAAAAAAAGTTGTAATCTGAAGTTCATAGCGTGAAGTGGTCTTTGTCCTCCGATCTTGGATCTTGGCTTACGATCCTATGAAATACAGCTCTTGCAAGAATTGAAGCCAAATGACCATTGTTTACGTTGCCTTTTTGCCGATTGGGCTTATTTAGATTTATTATTCAGATTTATTGGGAAAAGTATGCGAAAATTGAACTGACCGAATGGACGACGTAACTCATAGCAGGCGGATGCATGCCATTTATCATAATCAAAAAATAAGAGCTAATTATCTATTGGGCAGGGGAATAAGTTTGTAGCGTTTTGCTGAAGACTTTTATTTAAACAAAAAACAATAATTACATGAATAAGTTAATCAATTTTGTATTCGCCGTTGCTGTTTAAAACCTTTTCCCAGCTCTCAACCAATTTGTTGATGTCGTTCCGCCAAAAATCGCCTGGTCTGATGTGAAAGAAGTTGTTGAACCAGCTTTTAAGGACCTCTTTGTTATAGACGGTAACGCCCTTCTTATGGTTTCACAGGGAGCAGGGAGCAGAAAAGAATGTAATTGGTCAGCTGTTGAAGGATCTCTTATTCGAGCTCTTGGAGCGCAGCTTTGCAACATGAGGCTAGACCATTTCGACCAGGTCTTTTCAGTCCAATAGTCTCATTCACGCGGTGTAGCTAGGCAATGTAGAGCTCCTTGTTCACCGTGGCATTCTTTTCGAACATTTTCCAGTGTACCATGCCCTCCCAGTTCCACCAAACACATATCATGATCTTCTTTGGACAAAGATCCGGCTTCACTCTCGGCTTTGACGCATCTCCTGGAGCCACCCACTTCCTTCTTTGCTTCATATTGATGTATAGCCAGCGTTTCTCGTTTTCCGTTACGATTCGTTCAAAAATCTCGATGACGGGCGAGATGCTCAGAAGCAATTTGAAAGCGACTTTCTTTGTTCTTTTCGTTGAGCTCCGGAGGCACCCAGACTCCCAATCGTTTGGAAAATCCTATTGAATGAAGGTGACAAAGAATCGGTTTATGAGCGCAGGTAATTTTTTTCGCCAATTCACGACTGGCTTGACAACCGTTCCCCTTCAAAAGTGATTTGAGACGTTCTTCATCGAACTCAGAATACCTTCCGCTGAGGCAGGTGTCATCGTCGTCAAAGACTTTGACTCAAAGTTGCTATTTTTGAACTTTGCAAACTATTTGCGTGCTGTAATCTCGCCTTGGAGTTTTCAGTGAGAGTCAGGCTGTACTGAAGGCCCTAGAGAACGCGAAGCAAACCTCAAAGATTGTTCAAGAATGTAAGAAGAAGCTTAATTCTGTCGCAAGACAGATAATATAAGTAATATGGGTTCTAGGACACTCCGGTATTCAAGGTTCAGTTCCGCAGGAATCATGTACTGGATCTGCGATTACGTATGCAATTTACAAAAAGAGCGATGGTGCGGTCTAGAACGCTGTAGAACTGCAAAGTGTTTTGTGACAAGTCCGAAAAGAAAACTGTCAAACTTTCTACTAAAGCTTGGAAGGAAAGACGTTTGGTTAATGGTCGGTATTATTACAGGACACAGCCCTTGGGGTCAGCATATGACCACCATTGGACTCATTGAAAACCCAATGTGCGTGTCGTGCTTGGAGGAGGCGGATAGCACTGAGCACTGAGCAAGGCTACGAGTTTTGGGTTCCGATGTCGTGAGAATGAGTAATATTCGTTCTCTAAAACTGGAGGCTATTTACAGATTTGCCAAAGAATCTGGAAAGATCTCACAGGACTTACTATCTCTATCTCTGCTCTATTCTTTCCTATCTTTTTCTCTGATACTTTTCTCCTTCCCTTCTTGACTATCTACCCCCTTTCCAGAGCTCTAAATACAATGGGCTTTTTAGCCTGGGTGTTTTAGGAGCCTGGTGCTCCTTGGCTCGACCAATTCAAATTTCAATTTCAATCTCGCATATGACACCATCTCCATACACGTCGCAAATATCTCCCGCTGCTTCGGCAGCTTTTTGACCTCGATGAAAAGCAAAAAAGAGCAGGTGTCGAAAATGTTGATTTTTGCCTCCTGGGTATTTCATTTCTCAGCCGCAGAACTAAGCCGCAGAATGCCTTTGACAATCAAGGCATTTCTGTCCAGATGGTATGACTAATCAACGGCAGTGCTTCTACTAGAGGTGTAATAAAATGGCACCTTTTGTGCTAATTGAGTTTGGGATGTGTCACCCAGGCAGCACCTCATGCAACCAACTTCGTCGCCGAGCTGATCCTTTTTGTTAATTATCGACTGATTATAAGAAAAAAAATTATTCCGACAATATTTCTGCTTTGTATTATCATTTAAGCTCTCAAGCTCTTAAAAAACCACCCCTTACAAATACATACATATGTGTGATGCATACAGAATCACGCACTCACACACACACACACTTGCACATGTGCATGCCAAGCAATCATTTCGTAGCATCTTGGGAGCTCAGAAGACGTTTGTCCATCATTTGTTAATTTCAGTGTTAGATTGCGATGCAGTGCTGCTGCTGCTGCTGCCGCTGCTGCAATTGATTTTGGGTTGCATCTTCAAATGTTGCTGTTAATATTGCTGTTGCAACTTCTGCATTACCGTTTGGCGTTGCTGCGCTGGCTATGGTTGAGGCCGGCCTCCCTTCGCCTGCATTTGCATTCTCAATTTGCGCGATTTAAGTGCTTTGGGTATTTTGCCACACAGCTACTGTTGATGGTTGGCCGTTGGCCGCTGGCTGTTGGTTGTTGGTTGTTGCATGTTGCAGCTGCTATGTTTAATGTGGTTGTTGGGGTGTTCGTTGCGGTAGCCACTGCAATTTCTTGTTTGCTGTGCGCTGTTTGATTTGCCACCGTGTTTGCCAATTTGCCCCACTTCGATCGATTCGTGTTTCGTTCTAAGTAATCAAACCGCAACAACAATAACAACAATATCAACTAGAGAAGCTGTAAACATTATCAACTGCAACACCGACAATCGTAACTGTTGGCTCAATTAATTCCATTTGCAGCAACGTGTGTAATCTTCATGCTGCTCCCAGTGTATCAGCCATGGTTGCCGCCTGCAGGGTACTCATTTCCATGTTGCAATTACTGTTTGCTGCACAATTACCACATCAATTACTCGCTAAGCCTAAATACCAATGTTGCAAATTGCAATCACACACTCGCATATGTATTTGCAGCTATTTTCACATACCCACCGCTATCCACTCGCATGTGCAGCCAGCCGTTCGCAAGCAGTGCCTCTGACCAGTGGCAAAAATTCATAATTGATTGCAAATTTGTTGCAGATGTATGATGTGAGAGCTGAGTGCCGGTAATAGAAATTCCTACCCAGTTATCATCTCATCATTGATCGATGCATCCATCCATCAAACTCAATCTATCAAATTGTAGAAATTTATACGAGATTTGGGTCAATTTGCGGATATTCTGAGCAATAAATGCTGGCGAGTAATGGAATTGAATGGACTGAAAGAAAACTCACGCATGCAAATTTGAAGAATGGTCTATAATTTTATACCCACTGCTAGAAGCAAACGAGGAAGAAAGCATGCGTGAAGTGTCAATCAAGTTTAAGTAATTATAGATCTAAATGTGAGTCGAAAGTTACCTACTCTGCTGCTTTCCGCCACGCTTCAGTTCATCAAGCGCAAGACTCCAATACAAAGCTCTACCTTTCAAATCGATCAACGCGAATCATGAAATTGAAATTTGAATAGGTCGAGCCAAAGAGCACTAAGAGATTTTGTGGCTCCTAAAACACACAGGCTAAAAAGCCTATTGTATTTAACGCTCTGAAAAGAGGGTAGATTGTCAAGGAGGGAAGGAGAAAAGTATCAGAGAAAGAGATAGAAAAGAATAGAGACAGAGACGGAGACAGAGACAGAGACAGAGAGAGAGATGGAGACAGAGACGGAGACAGAGACAGAGACAGAGAGAGAGATGGAGACAGAGACGGAGAAAGAGATAGGAAAGAATAGAGACAGAGACAGAGACGGAGAAAGAGATAGGAAAGAATAGAGACAGAGACAGAAACGGAGAAAGAGATAGGAAAGAATAGAGACAGACAGAGACAGAGACAGAGACAGAGACAGAGACAGAGACAGAGACAGAGACAGAGACAGAGACAGAGACAGAGACAGAGACAGAGACAGAGACAGAGTCAGAGACAGAGACAGAGACAGAGACAGAGACAGAGACAGAGACAGAGACAGAGACAGAGACAGAGACAGAGACAGAGACAGAGACAGAGACAGAGACAGAGACAGAGACAGAGACAGAGACAGAGACAGAGACAGAGACAGAGACAGAGACAGAGACAGAGACAGAGACAGAGACAGAGACAGAGACAGAGACAGAGACAGAGACAGAGGTAGTTAGTCCTGTGAGAATTTTCCAGATTCTTTGGCAAATCTGTAAATATCCTCCAGTTTTAGATAACGAATATTACTCATTCTCATGACATCGGAACCCAAAATTTGTAGCCTTGCTCTTGCAAAGGCAGAACACTCACAGAGAAAGTGCTATGTGCTATCCGCTTCCTCCAAGCAAGACAGGTACATCGGATCCTCAATGATTCCAATGGTGGTCATATGCTGACCCCATGGGTTGTGTTCTGTAATAATACCGACCAGCAACCGAACGTCTTTCCTTCCAAGTTTTAGTTTGACAATTTCTGTGCGGACTTGTCGCAAAACACTTTGCAGTTCTGCAGCGTTCTAGACCGGACCAACGCTCGTTATGTAAATTGCAACGCGAACCTTTCCATTTTAAACGGAAGGTAGTGAAGCCATCAAATTTATTTACTTTTTTCATTCCACAAAGAAATACCATACCCCCCACGATATTTTCATCATCCGCCGGTAGCACCACATCTCAAACGCTTCTAATTTATTTATACTCGTAACCTTTAGTGTCCATGCCTCCACACCGTACAACAAAACAGACCAAACGTAACGTTGCAAAGTAATTGAAAAAAGCTTCCTTCGCTTTAATTTAAAAACTTTAATCCGACAGCAAATTTCTCTGTCATTTGTCCATGTTTCGCTGAGCCATTATCCTAGATACTTAAATCGGGATACTCTTCGGATCGGATTGTCATATACATAAATGTTTGAATTGGTGATTTGAGTTTTGAATTGGTGGTTGAGAGTGTTTTGAAACAACCATGAATTTTGTTTTTTGGGTGTGAATACTTAGGCCATATTGCACACTTTTTCCGCTGACTTCTTTAATGAGATTTTTGCGGGTTATTAATTTTGTCAGCCAATATTGTGGTGTCATCAGCAAATCGTATGTTATTTATTATAATATTTCGCCGTTGACTTTTATTCCTAAGTTGACTGATGCCAAAGCTGCTTGAAATATATATTTCGAGTATAAATTGAAGAGCATTGGTGATAAAACACATCCTTGGCGACCTCCTCTTTTGATTGAAACATCATTCGTCGCAGCATTCTGTAGTCTCACGTTCGTAGTTTCGCCCCAATACAAGTTGGAAATGCATCTTTTTCTTTTTCTTTAATGCCCATTTGCCTTAAAATGTCAAATAGTTTTGTGTGCAGTACCTTATCAAAAGCGTTTTCATAGTCAATGAAGCATATAAAATTATCTTTCTGGGCGTCGTTACAGTTTCGTACTTGGACTTGAAGGCTGAACAAAGCTTCACACGTTCCCATAGCTTGTTTGAATCCAAATTGTGTACGACCCATTGATTGTTCTCATTTTATAAATAAATGGTTGTGACGCATCTTAAGGAATATTTTCAAGCCATGACTCATTAAACTAATGAGTCGATAATTAACGCATTTGTTAGCTCTCTATTTTTCTAGGCAACGGCACGAAGGTCGACTGCCGCCACTACTTTGGATATATAGTATACCATAATCTTAGATTTTATTAAATATTTGAACCATAATTCCTATATTTTCTTCATTTACAAGTTTATATAATTCAGCTGGAATTTCATCCGGTCCTACGTATTTTTTTATTTTTTGCAGAATTTATTGCTGTTCACACCTCTTCCTTTGTTATGCTTTGTCCCGACAATATACATATATTATTTTCAATGTCCAAATCGACGTCTTGGCTGGATTTATCATTAAGTAAACCTTTCACATACTTTTACCAAGTCGTTTTTACTTCTTCATGCCCTGAAATTATTATTGCTTAAAGTTATTGACGTGAAATTACTGATGTGATTAGAAAGAAAAAATCTCAGAAAAATATACGGCCCTATACGCTTAGAAGGCGGTACAACCAGCTCAAGTTTTAATCGCGAGCTCAGTGTTTTAATCGCGCGAAGAAATTTTAAGCGGTTTATAAAGTCGCATAGATTACAGTAGTATGGGCGCGCCCTAAGAGCGAGCAACGAAAGAGCGACCAAAAAGGTTTTTGATGTAAATCCTGAAGCAGCAAGAAGGAGAGGCCGATGAAGGTGACGATGGTTGCAAGATGTAAGGGTTTTCCAATAAAAGGTGTTATTTTGATAAAATATCAATGGCTTGGTGCTTGTGGTCCGGATCAATATCATCCAACTCTGGCCATAAAAAATCGTTAATCATCTCTCGATAGCGCAATCCATTCACCGTAACTGTTATTCCAGCTTCATTTTCGAAAAAGTAAGGTCCAATGACTCCGCCGGACCATGCACCGCACGTTGAGGATAGAGAGGCTTTCAACAATAACTCTTCGATTTTCTGAGCCCCAGATCCGAAAATGTTGCTTGTTGACGAAGCCACCGAAGTGGAAATGGGCCTCATTACTCAAGATGGCTTTTCGATGGAATTCCGGATCATTTTCATGCATTTCAAAGACCCAATCAGCAAAGACACGACGTTGTTGATGATCGGCCGTCTTGAGTTCTTGTGTTAACTGGACTTTATAAGCCTTAAGATCCACATCTTTATGCAAAGTACGGTTTAATGACGTTTGTGGAATGTCTAATTCCAAAGAGCGATGAGGAATGGACAAACCTGGGATATCTTCAACGCTTTCGGCTACAACAGCAATATTTTCGGCTGTTCTTGAGCGACGTGCACGGGTTTTATTATTCACGCTAACTTGTCCCAACAGCTCGAGTGTTTTCACCCATTTCTGTACTGCGGTCCGACAAGGCGCTTCACGATGACCCGAAAATGCTCGAGTTTCACGAACCGTCTCTGCCAAATTTTCACCATTTTTATAGTGAATTTTAATAATTTCAATGCGTTGTTTAATCGTGTATCGTTCCATTGTTAGTAATGGCGCAGTTTCTACTTTTCAGATATCAAACAAGGACAGCTTCAAAAGTGACATATACCGAAATAGCGAGCTATTCAAAATAACACCTGTTATTGGAAAGCCTTTTAGAAGACGACATGCGTAAGTTGAGAATCTGACGACATAAAGCGAAAGCGAGCTGTCGAGAAGAATGGAGACGTATCGTAGAGGAGACAGTGGTTCATCCCGAATTGACTCGCACGGACTTTCCAAACGACCCTCGTATATGTATCAATGTCTGCTCGATTGCGTGATCTCACATTGGACCGGCTTTCATACATATCAAAGTAATTAACAAGGCTATTCACTGTTTTTTTTTTCATTTCTCCTTCTTTTTTGTGGCATAAGCTCGCTCCATCACCCTATATAATTGAACTACCCTCCCAGCAGGTTAACACATTTCCATCATTGTATGAATGAATGGGTGAATATGTGCACACAATCATACACAATATTCCTCTAGGAGACGCATGAAAAATCAAAAGATCAATCATAACTAATAAACACAAAAACAAAAAAAAAACAGAAAAAAATCCGCCGGGTTGGTTTTGAAGCCAGCGGCGCTAATCTTATAATTACGCACCATTGCCCAATACCCATTCAACCCCTCAAATATCGCTCTATACTTTACTCAAATAACGAAAATAAACGAAATGATATGCGCGCATTTGCTAGATGAGCTGTCAAAATGACATTGACTCCGCTATTTGATGAGGGTAATTTTTTGGAAAACCTCCCAAATCGCTGCTACCACAAAACTAATGCGGCACACATCTACTTTGGGTCACATCTACCCGCTTTTGACGCTTTGACTCACCAAAAAATAATCAGCGCTGACTTATCACGGTTTTCACTTCACAATTATGTAAAGATTTCCAGTTAATAAATACGAATGAAACTGGGTTTATTGCAAGTGGCAAGTGCAGCATCGCTTTACGATTAGATTACGCATCGCTCGTTTTTACAGTGAACTCACTAATCTTGTGCGCCGACTCATTCGAGCAAAGCCATGAAAGTCAGCCCATTGCTTTGGCTGTATGAAATTTTGGCAAAAAACAGTTAACTGAAATGATAGTTTTGGAAATTCCTGAAATATGAGTAAGTAAATCTGTGAACGTGACGCTATGCGTCGATGACAGGCGATGGGGGAAAAACAAACAAAAAAACAAATTTGAAAATACAAAAATCACTCTGCGGTGGCTTAGTTGGCGACAAGTGGCGACATTTGCAGTCAAATGTGTACCTAAGTGCGCAAAAATCGGCCGGCTGCTGTCCAGAGGTCATTGAAGTATGCGAGCATCTTGGCAGGTACTTGTCTATTCTTGATGCTCGGCTGGTTTGTAAAATTAGATAACATCGGCATATCTGCGTGAGTTGTTGTTACAATATTTTTGTATGTAGTTTTCTTAAACTTAATTATTTTTCTTTCTTTAATTGCGGTACGCGCAGTTGAAGTAGGAATATTTTTGAGTAGGCACTTTGTGTGGTCAGCGGTGGTTGCACAGTGTGCGGATTAAATAGAAAAGCAATACAAATTTTAAAAGATGTCTTTAATGACTTATAATGCAAAAGATGTACTTTTCGAAAAAAAAACAGTGTTTTTTTTCATGTAAAATTAGTGATAAGCAACCGAGTTAGAGACAATCTCCTGGAAAACAAAAAAAAAAGTTGTCGGTGCGTAACGTAACTTATGATTGGATCGTATGAAAAAAAAACTAGCAGTTCCATTTAAAAGCCAATAATCTTTCGAAATCTACGTTTGCAGTTTTAACAAATTATCGCCGTTTCACTCAAAAAAATATTTAATTGTTTGGTTCTGTTATAAATTCTAAATGAAATAAAGTAGGTTAGGTTAGGTTATGATGATAGTCGGTCTGTACGACCAACGAACCCACTCAGACCTTACAAGCCCGTTCTGATACCACTATGCGACACGGGAACCTCATTTGTTTGTCTTCGTTGAATTATTCTGGGGCTCTTGGGAAGTGCAGGATTGGTCCCATCCCCACGCCGGACTGTTCTGTAAGAAAATTTTAAAAAATAGAAGAAAATTACCTAGAAAACCTGCTCTGATTTTAGCTAAGGCTGAACGTTTGCACAGGAACTACTCAACTGTTTCTTCCACTTCCTCATCTCTAGAATTTCTACTTCTTCTACAATGGGAGAAAAACATAGTCTCAAGGAATGTCTGCCAAATAGCCAATGACCGGTTATACAAGCCACGAACTTCGGGACATCCTCTCTTTAGAGGCTAATAAGCAGTTCGTTTGAATTTTTCCTGTTCATTTGCGGCATTAGTAACCTAGCTTAATGAACAATAGAAGCGGAATCAGCATCTATACTGATGGTTCCAAGCTAAATGATCAAGTAGGCGGAGGCCTACTGAAGGAGGGCATTCTGAAGCAATGAATGCCAACATATCATTCCGGTTACCGGATCACTGCAGTGTATTTCAAGCTGAAATACTGGCTATCAGGGCAGGTCTGCTAGCCCTAAGTAAAAGTATCCTCACAACAAGAGATATAACCAAGATAACCAATCGGCCCTGAAAGCTTTAAAATCGCCTAATATTAACTCGAAGACTGTAAAAGAACGTATCGACATTTTGACAGAACTATTACAGTACTTTGTAATAAACCTGCTCTGGGTGCCGGGTAGGCATAGAAGGCAACTACAAGGCAAATGAACTGGCGAGAATGGGTACCACATTACCGATCCAACCAGATAAAGCGAACCTATAGCAACTTGCAAGATGCTTATAGATAAACACACTATCAGTGCTGCCAACAGGCTATGGTCTCAGTCCCTGACCTGTGCAACTAGTAGAATGACGTGGCCGAAATGGAACATGGGCCGCACAAACCGACTCTTGAAACTGAACAAGAAGAACATGAGACATTTTCTTGGGGCCCTAATAGGGCATTGTCTAATTGGCAGGCATGCCAGTGGATTGGGAGCACTCTATAACACTATTGCGGAAGCTGTAACGACATTGAAGAAGAAGAGACTATAGACCACTTTCTATGCAGGTGCATAGCTCTGAATAGAAAAAGGCATGGCTCTGAATAGGAAAAAGGTAAAGCCACAGGTCTGTTCAATGAGGACAATGTAGAGTGAGAAGAGGGAGAGCCCTGGTGGTATCACAATGGGCCTACAGCAGGCCTAGGTATGTCAACTGACAACCACATACCTACCTAACTACCTAGCTATTAGGCATGTGTCTTCACCTCTTCATGCCCTATTGGCCTCTTGGATAATATTAATCTTAATTATTAATTTGCTCGTGGCCATAGGTAACCCAAAAGTAACTTTGGGTATCACTGATGAAATAAAGTAAAAACGCTGAGTTCTTCATCGCCAAATACTAACGAATTATAAAAAAAAATTGGTTAAATTTTCATAACGACCATTTGAGCCGTTCTGTGCGCCGTTTCTTGCACAATAACTTTGAAAACTTAGCCTCGCGAAAAACATTTGGAGCAACTCTTTAGCTGTCCCAAAATCGATCGCGAAACCTTTGCTTAAAATCAGATATTACCATAAGTTATTATCCGATTGTCATGAAGTTGTGACACAACATTTTGAAGAATTGTTCTTTCTGAAAATGCAAATGGTTTCTTGGCAAATCAAATGCCAGACCGACTTTTTAGCAAAATTAGGCGCGACATCAAAATTCCATGTATCAGAACCCTACTACGGGCTCCCCAAATCCGACATTAAGGAAATTGCCCACGACTTGTAGAATACGAAGTTCAAACGCCACTGGATGGAAACTTCAGGATAGAGACAGACAAATCTTTTTGTTCTGACTTCTAGAGGAACCTTAAAGAGGCTCTTAAATCTGCATAGGGAGGCCTTACGAATTCTTACTAGATACTCTACCAGACATTGTAGTAATTGTTATCATTCCAGGAAAGTGGGAGTAGTCTAATCAAGCGCCTGTCGGGCTTGCGAGCTGGGCGATGAAACACCAGAGCACAAACTTGTGCAAATGTGCAGCTCTCACAAGACGAAGACTCACTCACCTAAGTGAAATGATTCTGAGTGCATTGGTAATACGGAACATGAAGCTGTGCGAAGTCAAGCACAATACACCACATCAGAGGTCGCAGTGCACTATAGCCTAATAAACTAACTAATCCCTTGACTATACGTAATACAGCACAGAACAAACCTTCCTTCCTATTCAAACCAACATGTGAAGTCGTTGAATTTGAGCTTGACTTAGATTCTGAAACAGATTTTGAAACTATAAATTTCCGTATTCCCTGATGATCGAAACGTTTCCGGATGATTCCGGATGTCGAAGCATTTCCAATTGCATTCAAAACTTCTGGCTCCTTTTCGTTGCTGTGATCATTGAAGTCCCAAAAGTCTTCCAGGTCTTTTCGTGTCTTTCCGTCCCTCTGAAAGGTGTCTCTTTGTTAATGTGGCCCGTTAGCAGACGAGCGGTTGCAGATTCTCTTCTGCTAAGCATGAGGAGTTCCTCAGTGCGTCTGCCCAGGAGTGTAGTTGTAATGCAGGTGCCAAAATACGAGTATATCAATCTTGTGCCAGTATCTTTGGGGAAATACTTTTCTTTTAATGTACTTGCAGTTGACGAGTGCCATGCTTAGTCCATTGTGAGCTGATGATTATGAAATGGAAGTGCTGATTTCTAGCAAACTAGTCTACTATCTCGTAGCCAAGCAAAAAGTGAATTGTTCAGCCATTCACTAGAGGTAGCTGGGGAAAAGTACTATAGTTTTGAACTTGTTTGTGTCAATTTTCAAGTACCAAAACATGCTTGAACCCAAACTTCGTCTCCTATAACAATCAAGTTCACAAATTTACTACTGTTTTCAGGACAAAATTTGCACAGTTGGTATTTAAGTTGTCCTTTTTTGATCATATAAAAAAATTCAAGCGTGTATTTTGTATGGAAGAAAGAGCGTGAGACTCAACGGAAAGAAAATTGTCAAAAACAAAAAACAGTATTTCGTATCCACCTGTAACTTTTACTTTGTTACACTGAAATTCAATGGGCTATAAGCTCAGGCTGCGTGATTAGAAAAATTTTGAAAATTGTTTTTAAGAAGTTGAAAGTGTTGATTAAATTTGAACTATGTAAAAAACTGAGTTCAGTCCTCTCTGGATGTATATTACTACTCACTTTCCACTCTCGACTTGTGGATTAGATTAGATTAGATTTGTAGGGGGCTGCACAAGTCCAAGCACTCTGTCAGTAGACCATTGTACTACACCCGGATAGATATCAGTAGAAAGAATAAATTAGTTTGAGGTCACTCTTCCACAAATCTCTTGGATTCATTGATGATGAAAGAGGAAGTGTATGAACTTTGACTATACTCAGTGTATTGCAACCCAATATGCTAAGTCTGATTCTGGAAAATGACGGACAGCTACAGAGAAAATGATCTACAGTGTCGTCATTCCCAAGACAGGATAGACATATCGGGCTGTCCACGACCCCCATGGTAGCCATATGCTGACCACAGACGTTGTGCCCTGTAATTACACCCACCAGTACTCTCAGGCCCTTCCTGCTGAGTTTTTGGAGAAAGGTCACTGTTTTCCTGTTTGGTTCTTTCACAAAGGACAACTCAGATCAACCACCTCTGTGGGTAGACCTCATGAAGTCCTCAATCCATAGTTGAATCGATGCGGAATTGACCCCTAGAAAGGGTTCAGGGTCTAGTGGATAACTTGCAGAGCCTTCATTTGCCACTCTCGACTTATAAAACTAACACTTTATAGGGCTCTCATCATGCCCGCCATCCGATAGGCGCAGAAGCTTGGACGATAAGAACATTCGATAAGGGAAACCTTATGGAGCGTTTGAGAGAAAGATATATTAGAATATTTTTGGACCTTTGCATGGTGACTACGGTGAGTATCGTATTCGATAGAATAATACGCTGTATGAGCTTAACGGTGAGACAAACATAGTGCAGCCAATGTAGATCAACCGACTCCACTGGCTACGTCATGTCCAGCTCTGAAAGTATTCGATGCGGTACCAGCTGGTGGTAGCAGAGGAAGAGAAAGGACTCCTCTGCGTTGGAAAAATCAGGTGGAGAAGAACTTGTCTGCACTTGATGTGTACAACTGGCGTTGGTTAGCACGAGAAAGAAACGACTGGCGCGCTTTGTTAAACTCACGCGGTTAACGCTCCAATCAAGATGAAGAAGAAGTAGTGCTAAGTAAAAAAAATATCTCAGCTTTTTGGAGCTTCACTCGTATATACTCGCAGTTCTTTGCAAATATATGAAATTAAAAGCGAATAGGTCGACAAAGGGGGCGCCCAAGCAAAAGGAGGCTAGAAGATGTGGAAGCTGATTTCAGGAAAATGCGCGTGCAATGTTAAAGGGAAGTGGCTGTAAATCGATATCGATGGCAAGAAGCAGTGAAGGAAGCTATGGTTCACCAAGGATTGTGACGCTAAGAAGAAGAAGAAGAAGAAGAAGAAGAAGAAGAAGAAGAGAATAAGGTGAAAAAGAAGAAGAAGAAAAAGACGAAGAAGGTCGAAAATATTGGTAATTTGAAAAAATAAAATTCCAAACATCTGAAAAACTTTCCCTTTTTATATGGTGCCGCTGTGTTTCAGATTGCTCGAAATATGCTAGGCATAAGCCAGGAATTTGTTACGTATTTTGCAAAACTTGCGCCACTGTGCAGAATACATATTACAACTCTATCGCAATGTCGTATGCTGATCTGCTTGTTTGGCTCACGTGTCAACCACTAAAAGAATATTTACCTTTACATTTAGTACTTGGAATAGAAAAATACGATTCTCATATTCAACAACTGCCATTTAAACTCAAGAAGGAACTGCGGTAGGTCCGCACAAGATCATAATTTTCAGCAGTGGCAGCAGCAGCGGCAGCTGTGACAAGTAGCACTCCTTTCTCCATGCCTTCAATCGTTTTTTAGGTGGGTGTGAACCCGACATGCCGTTGCACTTAGGAGAAAGTGCGAGTTGTGTTGACAAATTTCATATTTTTAAGAAAATAAATTGAAAATAATTGCGCCGTTGGCCCAAATACCGGCGATGATTCATTTGATACATGCCAGTGATATGAGTAATTTGATGCCAAACAAATAAGTGCTGTCACCAATAAGACCACCAACAATGTAATGTCACCTAGGAGGTCTTAAGCCGCACAGCAAATGTAATATTTAGAGTGAGTGGCGAAAACGCCCAATTTGGAAGGAGCCATCCGCTTAGGTAAGTCAATTTCGTTTTGAGTTGACAATCGTGTTTTTATAAGTACACAAAAAAAATATTTTTTAAATTTTCAAGTATTGATTGCAATGTATTCAGTGAAAATAGCTCCACCTATGAACTAAGTCAAACTTTATTATGCGTAGCTGAAAATGCCAATTTATTTAACGCTGCCTATTTGACCACATATTGTTATGCTTATTTGTGTGCTAATGAAAAAAAAAAAATCTAAAATATGTTCGCTAATTAAAAGCAAAGCAATTATACTCGTATAAAAATCTACTATAAGTAATATAAAAAATAAATAACTACAAAATACTCATTTTCATGGCGGCGCGCCTCAAAGGTTTCCGTTGTTCATTGACCGTCGACCGCTGCATACTACCACCGTCCAACGTCCAGCGGTCGTCTAATGGCTGCGCAGCCGCAGCTTTGTCGTCGCTTTCTGCGAAATCTTCCGTCGAGATAAGCGTCAAACGCTTTTTGTTTTGCATAATTGGCTTGACTGCGATCCCGTCTATTATTGTCTATATCATTATATATTTGTGTGTATGTATGTCTGCTTTATATTTATGTATGTACATGTACAAGTTCATATGCGCTGGCGGCTTTATGAAAATTCCTTTTCATCTTCCTGATAGCAACGCTAGTTAATGTGGCAAATTTGTTGCCAATGTTTTTTCAGCGGCTCACAATGGCAAATGTTTGTTTTTGACTAATTAATAACGCGACGAAAGGCAAATGCGAGCTGGCAGCTGACGCAGAGATATTTGGTTCTATTAGAAAACGGCTTTTAAGCGTAAAATATTGCTCAAAAAATTGGGTAAATAAATTCACTTGTATCAAGATTTTGATTGCATAGGAAGTATGCGTAGAGAGTTTTGGAAAGTTGAAAAATAAAAATAATAATAATTAAAAATGAATTTTCATAAAGCTAAAACTAATTTAATTTCATTACAAATGGTTTTTTTTATATGTACACCAATAAACTGTAAATGACCAAGTTTTAACTATTTTTCTGTGTGTTAAATATTTTCACTTTTTTTTTAATCCTCCGTTAACACCCTTTGTTGAAACCTTAAGTTGGGCACCCGGGTCTAGCCTTTAATCGACCTGTTCGAGGATCCTTTGTATCCATAATTCGATAGAAAATTAAATTTTAGGCAGGGATGGGCATTTTGCACTATCACTAATTTTTTTGTGATTAGTTAAAATAATTCATTATTTCATTATCACTATTTTTTAGTGTCTTAACTACCCGCTTATTCAATTAATTATTTAGTGCACTATGCCCAACCCTGGTTATAGTAAGCTACCAGGAAGCTCAAGGCGTTAGCTATAAAAAAAATATGTTGAATTCCCGTCCAAAGTCGAAAAAGCCATTTTGGCCAGACCCGGGTGCCCAACGCACAGTGCGGACGATTCCCAAAAAGCTGGCCAAAAGTCGAAAAAAAAAAGTTTCTAGATAGAGTTTTTTTGTCTTTGGGTTGGCTACAGTAATGCCTTGAGTAGTGAAAACCGTTCATAGCAACGTCCTGTACCCTAAGTATCCTCTGTATTTTCAGTCGCAACGTGGCCTTCGTTTGAGCATCGTATTACTGTCGATGAATAGTGAAAGTTGTACACATTTGAAAGATTTTGTAATGGAGTAAATTGAACAAAACCAAATGGAATCATCTTCGGAAGGTTAGTAAAATACGAGAAATCTTTAGTACATATCAATATCTCGACACAAAATTTTTAGCTGCAGCAATACGTAGATACATTTTTTGCAATTTTTTTTATAAAATTTGAGTTTTGCTGCTTTGAAACCTATTAAAGGTTACTCAAAAAAGTAATGGTTACTGAATAAAACAAGATTCAGCTGCTACCACTTGCTACCTTGCGACCCCGAAAACATATACATTTACATGCATCTTGATTATGTTCTTGAATATACGCTATTTCACGTGAGGGGGTGGCCAATAGGGGTGGAAGGGGGTGGATTTTCAAAATTTTAAGATCAAATTCGTAATCAGCGACCCCGACAACCCACGAGTAAGAAATTTTGAATCAATTACTTAATTTTTTGAGTTTTGGCCAGCTTTTCGGGAATCGGCCGCACTGTGCAACGGTCCAAAAAATCATATAGCTCAAATTAAAAACTTGAAAGTGCAGTTTTATATCCCATTCGATTCTAGTAAAACTGAACTCGTCGAGGGATTTTTTTCACGTTACCATATTCGAGATTTACGTGATGCCCCAAGAGAAACTTTAATACCTTCGTGGGTACGAAGATTCCAAGTAAAAAGTTCGGTGTCATAAAGCCAACGATCGGCCCATGGGGCATCGAGAACAAAAGAAAAAAATCAATACAATTTTACTATCAGCGTCAGTCTGTGCGGAAGCGAGCGGCTGGCTTCAAGAATATTGTGCATAAATATTGAGGAAGAAGCTTAGACCTCACTCAGCGACTTCGTAAGGTGAATACTACCCTATGGAGTAATGAAGCCCATTTTCATTTGAATTAACAAAATTGTCACCCTTTAGGTAACCAACACCAACGGTTTGGTATGAGTTATCCAGTATTGAAATAATTGGACCATATTTTTTTTTTGAAAATCGTCGAGAGCAAGCAGTTGGTGTATCTCATCCTATTATCGGTGAAGGTTTAAAAGCAAAACAAATTTATGAACGAATATTGGAAGTGTAAAAGGTCTTTTTGCCATCAAGTAGCAGACCAAAGACCTTAGTCGGAAAATAAAGAAATTTAAAAATGATGGGTTTTCTCGTTACTTGCATTCATTGTCCAACGATCGTCGTGTGGATTACTCTTTATGGAAATGCACAAAGTACTTAAAAAGGCCACAAATGCACTGTCCTCCTATCAAGATAAAAGAAGGAAAATGGGCTAATAACAATTTCCAGAAAGCAGAACTATATGCAGATTATCTAGCTGATATTTTTACACCTCATGACACAACATCCGAAAGCCTGTCTACAAGAGTTTGAAGAAATTCCACGAGTCACCAGCGCCGAACTGAAAAGAGAAATTAAAATGATAAGAAATAAAAAATCCCCTGGTTTCGATATAATCACTGCAGAAATACTCAAGCCTCTGCAGCCAATGCTCAAACATAATTTTAGTACTGGTATTCATACCAGTCACTAAATAATAATAATAATAATAATAATACTCAAGCAGCTTCCACCTACAAGCATCGAAATTCTCACTAGCATAATGAATGCATCTTTCAAGTTTCATTACGTTCCCATTCTCTGGACAACTGCGGAAGTTATTATGCTCCAAAAACCAGGCAAACCTGGACACGAAGTTTCATGGTATAGACCTTTATCACTCCTACCAGTGATCTAAAAGCTGTTTGAAAAGCTGTTGATTAAAAGACTCAATAAAATAATAGAACGAAAAAAAATAATTCCAACACATCAGTTTGGTTTTCGAAGTAAACATTCTTCAATCGACTAGGTACACAGGATCACGCATGAAATAGAAAAAGCACTCGAAAATAAAAAAGTATGTTCTGGCGTATTCCTCGATGTGGCAAAGGCATTCGATAAAGTTTGTCACACAGGTTTGCTTTTTAAACTAAAATTAATACTTCCTAAGCAATACTACGAAATCTTGGAGTCGTACTTATCAGATCGCTATTTTCGAGTCAAGCAAGATGATGCTTATTCAAGTCTTTGACAAATAAATGCAGGATTACCTCAAGGCAGCGTTCTTGGGCCTCTGCTGCACCTTATCTTTACAGATGACCTACCGTCTGATCCTAATTACGTTACAGCAACGTTTGCAATGACACCGAATTGATTGCAGTTGGTGAAACTGAAAGCGAATCGACAGCCACATTACAAACCGCGTTAAATAAAATCTGCCAGTGGACTGATACATGGAAAATTAAACTTAACCAAACAAAATCTGTACACGTAGTTTTCACAAACACTAAAATACAACATATACCACTATACATAGATGATCAACAGGTCCCAGGTCTCAAACTATGCGAAGTAATTACCTAGGTATGACACTTGACTGCTAAATTCAATGGAAAGAGCATGTCAAGAAAAAGAAACAAGAATTGGACATCAAACTCAAAAACATGCATTGGTTCATGGGTAACAGATCAGCTCTCACGATAGAAAACAAGCTGTTAATTTACAAGCAGATACTAAGGCCAGTATGGAGTTATGGTGCGCAGCTATGGGGGTGCGCCAGTCAAAGTACGAAAAACCAAATCCAACACTTCCAAAATAAGGTTCTTAGGTGCATTGTCAAGGCACCATGGCACTGCAGAAGTTCCGACATTGAGCGCGACCTTAAAATAAACTCCGTCAACACTGAAATCGCAAAGATTGCAGTTGCCCATAAAGAAAGACTAATAAACCACATTAATGAAGAAGCACTTAATTGAATTGAAACCAACGGATTAATACGAAGGCTCAGACGCACTAAACCTAGCGATCTCATACCTCCATAGAAATGCTTTATGTCATGTAGAGTGAAAATTGTGTAATATTATCATAATTAAGTTGCTTGTTAGTCATTTGTAAATGTTTATGAACTAGTTGCAATAAAAAAATAAATAAAATAAAATTAAATAAAAAAAAAAACAAAAAATATAAAAAAAAATTAGTAGAGTAAAAATATGGGTTGCTGAATTTAAACGTGGCCGTACAGGCTTTTAAGACGATCCACGTCAAGGACTCATTCGCTAAAAATGGAACGGTATTCATTACTATGGATGAGTCTTGTATCTATTATCTATCTATCAGAGTGGTGTGAACGGCCAAGAAGATATTAGGATCAGTTTTTGAGATGCAAAAGGAATTCTGTTTGTGGATTACAAAAAAAAATAAACAAAATACACAGTTTCCATACGGAAAAAAGTCGTTTTGATTAGGACAATGCACCACATTTGCATTTAACCATGGCTAAAATCCATAGGCGGCTGCCGTAGCCGAATGGGTTGGTGTGTTACTACCATCGGGAATTCAGGGAGAACGTAGGTTAGAATTTCGGTGAAACACCAAAATGAAGAAAACGGTTTTTTCTAATAGGGCGTTTTTTTTCTAAATGGCAAACTTCCGGGTGTATGCCATGAAAAAGCTCCTCACAAAAATATCTGCCTTTTGGAGTCGGTTTGAAACTGTAGGTCCCTTCATTTGTGGAACAACATCAAGACGCACGGCACACGGAGGAGCTCGGCCAAACACCCAAAAAGGGTGTATATTTAGGTATAGAAAATCCATGAAATAAATTTCGAATTGTGGAGCCTTCGCGGTATTAACGAGATTTGGTCCCTAGCGATTTTCATCTGTTCCTGGACTTTAAAAAATGCATGCGTGGAAAGCGTTTTTCATGAAATGAAGAGTTCATAACAGCTTCCACAGCTGTATTTTGCAGCCCTTCCAGATCCTCACTTCAGGGATGGAATTAAAACATTAGAATTACGTTGGAACAAGTGTTTTGATGTTCAGCGATACAGGGAGACTATACTGAATAACAAAGTGTATTTCAAACCATCAAATTGCATTTTTCTTATCGGAATGCAAAACTTATTGAGTCACCTGGTATGGTAGGTTGGTATTGGAAATGGACGCATTCGGTCTATGGTAAAACCATGCATACAAAAAATGAATGGAAATTATCGTGTATGGAAATAATCTGGCACATCGGTATTAGTTTTTCGGAGATAGCAAATTCAGACATCCCGGCATATAGACAACTCCTTTTCTTGTTGTCGAATGTGGCTGTGAAGTCGAAGAAAATATAGTGTGTGTCGATTCTCCTTTCATGGGGATTTTCCACGACTCGATATATATGAATATTAAGTCTTAACGAGCGGTCATAAAAATGTTGAAGCAACAAGTTTCAAGCCATATCAGTGCGGAATATAGCGAGGGGTAACACCATCTGTTCTACTATTCAGGGGCTTCTTAGTACTACATGTTCCGGGTGTAAAATTTTACCAAATTATGGAAAATACTTCATGTCAATAGAGTATTTATCCATATAACCCATGAACTCTTCTCTTAGTAAACCCTCACTCCTTCTATTAAAAACTACATACATATGTGAGTCATATTTCTAAAAATTTTCTTAGCGCTTGATTCTGCGTATTCATTTTTTATTTAATTTGCATTCGTCATTTGAAAACCTGAGAATATGTAAATATGCCATTTCAATAGTCCACATATATGCATGTATTTGTAATTATTACTTTAACAACCATCCAGTGGCGCCACGAATTGCGCTCCTTTGTAAACGCCTCTAATTGCTCCAATCGATCGGCATCAAAGGTGCCGCCGCCAAATTCCATACCAGCAAATATTGGCAATTAATCAAAACGCTTTTATCTTTATATCTACAATTGAGGTGTCTATCGCCACCCAATGAATTATGGCCTGCCTCTTTTCATAATCGTTCACATGACCAACTCTGGCCCGCTTGTTGTGGTATACAAACAATAATTTTCTTCACAATCACCGCTACGCTCACCATAATTCAACAACTATCGATTACACTAATTGTTGTCCACATTTGACATTTATGCGTAATTGTCTGAAATTATTCATACGTTTTTCGGTTGACCAAGAAATAATATTCAAAATATTTCACCCACTTTTCGTGGTAAGCAATTCAAAGCGGCGGCCTTCTTTGATCAAAATCGCCTAAATGGCAAGAAGGGCGGGCGTTTGCCCGCGCACAATTAAAATGCTTCAGCGTAAAAGTTGGTAATTGATTTTCGTTGTTTTTGCTTTTGTTTTTGCTGTATGACTATTTGCTTTCCAATTGTATCGAATCGCCGCCGTATTACCCTTCGACGTGTCGTCAGCGCCTAGCGTGTGGCATAGTTGGTAATGGCAGTGGCGGCGGTGCGCGTTCAAAGGCTTCGATTCTGGTCCGTTGACCGTCAATCAGACGATTGTCTTAAGTGTTGCTTGTTGTTTCTTGACTTTTCGCCTGCAGCCACGATTCATTAATTGGTGTCAACAAACGTGGAATTGACTTCTGTATTACTCCGGTCGCACAGCAGAACAGCTGAAAGAACGGTTGCGCTTTGTCCACTTCTGTTCACGTCTCAGTGATTGAATAAATGTTTAAGTAGCATAAAAAAATGTACAAGTAATTGTATGCATTCATGTAAAGAAAATAATTTACGAAATTAATTACGCGTTGTCAGTATTTCAATGACAATGGCGGGCCCATGTCGCCATTTTATTGTTGACTGATTGGCGCAATGACTGCGTTTTATTGATTCGCAATTCTTGCTCGTTTTGATTTTAGTAGGCGATGATATGCACATTCGGATTTTGTACTTATTTTTGAGTAGAGTGAAATTAAGATGCTTTTATTGGAAACTATTTTTTGTTATTAATTTCACAAGCGACATCACGCAACATCATAGTCAAGCTAAAGCCGATTCGCAGTAAGTTAAAGCAAGTTTAAGTTAAAGTAAGTTAATTAAAAGTGTACTTTATGCAAGATGGCGCAAAATTAATCACCCTACCGTAAGATTTATAATTTTTACAATCATATTTGACATTTGTGAGCTGGACAGCTGTAGTATACATACAGGTGAGCTGTGGATCGCACAAGGGTCAAAATAAAGATTTCCATCCCTCAAAATCCTTTTTTTTTGTTATTTAGTATTACTCTGTATTACTCAAATCAAGTCAAATTAGCGTCGGTTGATCAATAAAGAGTGAGTACTCGTGCACCAAAAAGTATATGTTTGACTCTATTGGATATTGAAGTTTGCCGCAACTTTTGTCGCCGAATTCATTTCGTAGACAGGAGGGAAATCAACTACAAAAAAGATTTTTCTAATATCCAGAGCAAAATAACTCCAAACTGCAAATTTAATAAATTAAGCCCGCAGTGATTTTGCACAATTAAACAACGTCTAGTCTTCAAAATCCTTATCAGTCAAGACCAAGCTTTGGATCTTAAGTTCTAATTAATAAAATCCACATCTGTGCTGATTCGGAAACTGCAAACTTTTGTCAACTCCTGACCTCGCAAAATCTTAAGGTTATCTCTAATAGGGACCTATTGGAATCGACCAATAAGCTCGCCATCGAGCTAACCATAGACGCAGGGTGGTGTCCTTTCGCCTCTACTTTGCCTAGTTGCTATTGATGAAGTTCTGATAATGCTAAGGGTGGGCCTAAGGTAGTAGCATACGCCTATGACTTACTCCAGATGGTATCTGGACCGTTTCCCTCAGTCAAGGCTGAGATTTTGGAAAGGTCACTGGCTGTTATCCGTCGCTGGGCTGCCACTTCCGGCCTCCGAGTCAACTCTGCCAAAACGGCGCTGGTGCTATTTACCAGAAAATATAAGCTTGCTCCTTTTCGACTTCCCAAATTAAACAATCCCGTTTCACCCGCTCTCATCGGAAGTTAGGTATCTTAGAGTGATAGTTGACTCCAGACCCTATTGGAAGCTACACCTTGAAAATCGGACAAGGAAGGCCAGCATAACTTTCTACTCCTGCAAATCTATGTTCGGTAAAATATGGGGACTCAAGCCACAGGTCGTGCTGTGGATGTACAACGCAGTGGTTTTGCCAATTTTTACGTATGAATACCAAATTTGGTGGGAAGCTCTTCGGAAGGGCTATAATAACTTTAAACTGGGGAGGGTGCAAAGGACGACATGCATTGGCATCACCGGAGCATGTAAAACTAGCCCCAGTGCTGCCCTGAATATCCTTTTGCACTTAGTTCCAATCGACTTTTACGTTATTTTCATCGCAGCTCAAAGTGCAATCAGGTTAAAGGAGATTGGCCTCTAAAGGTAATCTCTCAAGGGACATGGTAGCATATTCGGGCAGTTAACACCTTATTTCTCCGAAATTCAAACAGATCTCTGTATAATCCAACCAGAGTTAGATGGTCGTGCTAGGGCAATCATTCCAAATAGGCAGGATTGGATCGAGGGGAAAAACTGCACTGAAGCTTGCACCTCTGTCTTCAATGACGATTCCAAGATAGAATCGGGAGTCGGAGCAGGGGTTTTCTCTGAATCAGCCAATTTATTTATCTCCTTTAATCTGCCGAATACTGATAGTGTTTTTCACGCAGAAGTCTTTGAGTTCCTGCAGCTACGCAAAATGCTTGGGAAACGCGGAACGAGGGAGATATTAACATTTTTTCCTATAGTCAAGCCGTGATAAAGGCTCTGACGATGCCATGGTTCAGAACGAAACTAGTAAACTCCTGTAAGGATGAGATCAAATCTCTTGGGTGTGTAGAAACATAGAGGGAAATGAAATTGCTGATGAGCTTTTTAGGAAGTGGACTAAATTGGTCTCAGAGATCTCCGGGCATCGGCAACCCCCTGATTGTTGTTAAAGGGGAACTACACAGATTATTTCTCAGGAAAGCGCAGAAAAGATGGAGTTCCATGTGGTATTTCGAAAACCCTTTGGCTCCAATACGATATACGAAGGGCTTAGAAAGTCCTTTGAACTACTCGCCATTCACGACATCGGCACTCACGTGGAAAAGCTAGGAATACCATTTAACCCCCATTGCAGAAGCTTTGGGGGCCTTTCTGAGAAGGAAGAAGTTGAACACTTTCTCTGTAAATACCCGGGATTGGCAGCTAGACGAATAAGGGTGCTCCTTTCTTCGACAGCCTGGGGCAGTGCGCCAACCTACATCCAATCAATCTCCTCCATTATATCAACAGCTCTGGCCGGTTGTAGATATCTGTTTGTTGGAGGTCTCGTAATGGTATCAAAACGGTGCTTTAGTGCTACTTGAGGAGTGCCAAACCATTCTTCAACCATTTCACCTACCTACTTATCCATAGATGCCTGTGAAATCAATCTTTTCTTGGAATCCGCAAGGCGAAAGAAGCTATGAGAAGCAAAAGAATTTTTTTGTGCGGAATGTCAGTTTGACATCGAGCATAAACTTTAAATTGTTTGGTTGATACTTTGCGAGAAATCGACTGTTTAGTTTCAACATTCGGTTTGTGCGGTCCATGCTCCATTCCGCCCACGTCATTCTATTAGTTACACAGGTCAGGGACTGAGACCATAGCCTGTTGGCAGCACTGATAGCGTGTTTATCTATAAAAATCTTGAAAGTTGCTAAAGGTTCGCTTTGTCTGGTTGGATCGGTAATGTGGTACCCAATCTCGCCAGTTCATTTGCTTTGTAGTCAAAACGTCGACACATTCTGTTACTGTCTTCGAGTTAATATTAGGCGATTTTAAAGCTTTCAGGGCCGATTGGCTATCTGAATAAATGTTTATATCTCTTTTTGTGAGGACACTTTTACTTAGGGCTAGCAGGCCTGCCCTGATAGCCAGTATTTCAGCTTGAAATACACTGCAGTCATCCGGTAACCGGAGTGATATTTTGGCATTCATTCCTTCAGAATGAAGGCCTCCGCCAACTTGATCATTTAGCATGGAACCCTCAGTATAGATGCTGATTCCGCTTCTATTGTCCATTACCCTATTGTCCCAATCTTCTCTCTTTGGGAAAGCTGTGGTAAAGGATGTGCTTAAATGCAACTCTACTGGGTTACAAAAGTCTGTCGGTTGATGTAGGAAGGGATATTCGTCTAGTATTCTTGCGTGACCCCTTCTGTTAGTGGCTAAGTTAGAAGATTCTCTTAACCTAAGTGCTGTTTTCGCCGCCAGCGGTTTGCTGTATGCCTCAATCGGAAATAAGTGCAGCATGACATTCATCGCTGCCGTGGGCGTAGTCTTTAGTGCCCCGCTTATGCAGAGACTAGCACCGCTTTGAATACTTTCAAGGCGTTTTACTATTGTTCTTTTCTAAAGTGTTGGCCACCAGACTAAGACACCGTATGTAATGATAGGTCATACCAGTGCTGTATATAGCCAGTGTACTATTTTTGGGGTTAGACCCCATTTTGCCCCCACAATTCTTTTTCATATATAGAGTGCTGTGGCTGCTTTTTTACTCTATCATTAATCGTTTGCTCCCACGAGAGCCTCCTATCTAATACTAGTCCTAGATAGCTTGCCTCTTCCCCAATTGACAGTGTGATTCTGTCAAGGGTAGGGAATTTATAACAGGTATCCTGTGTTTTCTGGTGAACTTGATTAGTTCTGTTTTGTTGGGATTTACCCCAAGACCACTCGCTGTTAAGGTCGCTAGTTCCTTCATTTCCATGAGACAGTGAGAAGTCTACAGTGACCTCGCTTTCGACCAACTCTTCAGCTATTTTTGCTGCTATTTCACCTGGTATTTTTATCCCACCATTGCCGTCGGCTTGATTGCTGCGCTGAGCCTTCCGCATCTTCTGCAGGTGCTTTTACCGATGTACCGGATGTCCCTTCAGCCACACCTTTTCTTTTACCACGTCTTTTGTGTATGAAGAAGGAGATCGCGCCAAGTATGCAGGATATCCTGCAGTTGCTCTCTTTGATTACTTTTATTTACTGGTCACCGATGCCTATTGGTAATATTTTCCATATTTTCAGCTCCTTATTGTTGAGAAACTTCTCAGGTGTGGTGAACAGTCATTGGGTGCACACGCGGTAAATTGTCTTCAATACATGTGCCTAACTTTCTACTAAACTATGTGCGTATGTGGAATATGTACCATATACACTTTTCTTTTACACTACTTCCAATTTGGCTTATAATTGAGTTTGGTTAACAACGAACTCTGCTCTGTTAGATAAATTGTATGGCTAAACACTGTATATTAAAAATTTAGAGGGATCTGAGAAAGCTAAAAAGGCACAGTGATCGTATTACATGCTTCTTATAAACATCAGCAGAAAAAAACTAGCATATCTGATTATATTTCTAACCCCCTGTGTTCGCCATAGGCCATAAATTAAATGTAGGGAATACAGAAGCGTAGCGCAAATTCAACTTATTTAATTTCTATTATGCTTGAGCTGGTGTAAATAATTACAAGTGCTACTGCATCGACCTGCCTGCTCACACACATGCATATTTAGGGGCATACATTCGTAACAGCATATAACACACATAAGCCGCGAAATCGCATTTCACAGCAAAGCACTTCAATGGCAGGCGGCCGCACTATAAAGCAGCGGCGAACCTCTTTGTTGTACTTCCGACAGCAGCGCTTCATCTAAACAATATCAGTTTGCAGCTTTTGTCTTGCTATTGCACTCGAGTAGCGAATAATCGTAAAATTACATAATAACCGGATAATCAGCAGGAAAATTGCATTGCAAATTTTTCCAAAAGTGCCACTGCACAGCACAGCTGCTACTGGGGAAAAGAAAAATAAAATAATGAACAAAATAATGCGACCGAAAAATACTTAAAAATTATGCTATCAGCAAGCATATGCGCACTCTCCCACATGTATAAATACCATTTACGATCTACGCATGTATGTGTGTGTTAAACATTTTACAATCACCACTGCTACTGTGCACATGCGCAAACGCATTCACGGCGTAGGCGGAAAAAGGTCAAGGATTAAAACTTCAAGTGGCTTGGGCAGAGTATTAAAAAATCATTGCTTGCCTCTAATAACACAAACAAACTGAAACCTCGTACCTGCTTTGTTAGGTGCGTTGGCAGTTAAGCCACAAGGCAGTCAGTGACTTGCTGACTGCACACACACGAGATCCTTTGGTCTTGATCCTGTTTTTCACTCGTCAACGCTTAAAGCAAAAACCAATTATGCACTAAATACAACGGCTGACACGCTTGCATTCACGCACACATGCATACACACACATTCATACGTACGTATCCATGTGCAATTTGTTTTTTGTGCCTCGCATATTGACGTATTCACTTTTTAATCTTTATCCCCGGTCTTGGTCAATAGTAGCTTCAAATTGGCTTAAATTAAGTCAAGTATGCACTGCTGGAACATACATTCACACATGATTTTCAGAATTTATACATAGAGAAATGTGTTTTTGCTTGATGCACATAAAATTTGCTCCTATTGTTCTTCGAAAACAAGTAAAAATCAATGACTCGTTGCGTGTGTGCGAAGGTTTTGTATTCATTTGTAATCCTAATGAATTTAAATTGCAAGACTGATGAGTTTTCGAAGTGTTGCAGGCGTTGATAACATCCCTGCAGGGAAAAGCGAAATTGGTATGGAAACTTTCTAGTTCAGATATTGGAATTTAACAGAAGAAATAATACTAGTTCGAAGTGGTCCAGAATAGGACCAGTAGTAAAATGATCGGCTTGTCTGCAAATTAGTTGATGAACGCGCCAATGCATCGCGATACTTAGAGAATTGTACAAAGTAACGCAATTTGACATTTTTAGCAGCCTCTTTGGTTACAGCTTTTCGTCACTCTTACTTTAGAGCTTATCAAAACGGCGCTTTAGTGCTACCAGACTGGCACTACAACCATTTCACCTACCATTTTACTTTAGAGCTAAAGGGTGATCAGATTAGAGGTACGTTTTCGAGTAGGGTTTATTGAAAGAAAACTAGTGGCTATATATAGGGACTATACATAATTTTTTTCAGTATTCATTCACATTTTATCATGGAAAGACTTACGCCTCAACAGCGTTTACAAATCGTTCAATTGTACTACGAAACTCAAAGCTCTGTGAGAAGTGTCCATCGCGTGCTCAGGCCAACTTATGCTGCACATAACTGTCCTACTGAACGCACTATTCGGCAAACCGTCGGCAAAGTTGAGAATAATTTTACATTATTGGATGATACTTGACTGATTAGACCACGAACAGCCCGAAGTGAAGAGAATGTTGCGGCTGTAAATAAGAATTTTGCCGAAGACTCGGTAGAATCGATTCGGCGCCGATCTCAACAACTTCACCTATATCATGGCACTATTTGAGTGGTTTTACTCAAAGATCTGGGTGTGAAAGCAAATTAAATAAAACTAGTCCAAGATTTGAGGCCGGGGGATCTTCCAAAGCTCCATAATTCAGTCGTTGGGCTATTGTAAAACTCGCAGTAGTCCGCATTTTGGGACCCGAATTTTGTTCACCGATGAGTTTGGATTAAAGGCCACGTCAATAAGGAAAATTGTCATATTTGGGATGTAAAGCAGCCCGAAGCCATTCAAGAATAGTCTTTACATCCATTGAAAACAACGGTTTGGTGTGGCCTATGGGCTGGAGGAATCATCGGCCCATATTTTTTCGAAGACGAGGCTGGCGCCAATGTAACAGTGAATGGCGCGATAAACGACTTTTTGATACCGGAAATTGAAGCCCCTGATCTCCACAACATTTTCTTCCAACAAGGCAGCGCTACTTGCCACTACCATGCCCATGAAGCAATGGATTTACTGCGCCGTCGTTTAGGAGAGCAATTTATCTCTTCGGACCAGTGGATTGGCCTCCAAAATCGTGCGATATCACACCTTTGAATATTTATTTGTGGAGTTATGTAAAGTCGAAATGCTCTGTGGATAAACCATCTTCGACTGAGTCGTTGGAAGCCAACATTACTGAAGTTATTCACGAGACACCGACCACGGTCGTACCGCTAACCATTAAAAATTTGTGTTTACGAATGGCCGAACTACGGCGCAGTTCTGGCCAACATTTTAAAGGGGCTGTCTTTAAAAAATAAATGTCATGAATGCTTCTACAAAAAAATAATAAATGAATGATGAATTTGAATTGTCGCTGTTTTATTTCAATTTCCGAAATTTGACCAGCATTAATTTTATTTCTAAGTTTGTTTATTTATTTTACTATTGTATAAGTGGCCGCGTAACTGATTGGGTTGGCGCGTGATTACCATTCGTTAGTGCTCAAGTCTAAAACCCGCTGTAGGCATGAGACACCGAATGATAGAAAGGTCTATCTAATTGCGGTCATCCCTCGGCAGGCATTGGCAAGCTTCTCAATGTACTTCTGCCATGAAAAAGTTCCTCTTAAAAAAATATACCCTAGTCGGCGGGGGCATAAAACCGAAGGTCCATCCATGTGTGGAAAAATATCAAAACTCACGCAATAAAAAGAGTAGGCCAAGTACTCAGTGAAGGGCGTAAGCGCAAGTTATCGTTAATTCCTAAAGTTTCAGTGTCGAAAATAAGGTCACAACAAATTTTTTCCATTCGTGTCTGTTTTGCGGCATTCTCTCTTAACTTCATTTCAGCTGAGGCGCATGGCGCGGGTTTCTGACTCCAGCAGTCGCCTCTAGTTGTTCGCAGGTCTTCCCGCTCTGCGGCGTCCTAGGAGGTTCTTATCAATTGCGGGGGTTCTTATACCTTGGTAAGTCATTATTTTTCCTGTCCATGACATGGCCGATCCAAACCCATTTTCTCTTTCGGATCTCTAATAGTATTGGCTTCTGCAGTGTTCTAGCCCATAAGTCAGCATTCGATGTATCATACTTTAGCATGTAGTTGGTCGGAATATTTGGGCGACTTTTCTTAGGCACCTGTTTAAAAAGACATTCCACGTCTCACACCGGTAATTACAACACCCGACTTTACATTGAATTAAAAAATTCGAAGTTTGGTGGGCCGTGATGCGTCTGATGCTAATTACTTGCCGAGAGTCAAAAGCCGCCTTCTTTATTCTGCTTATGATACGAGTATCATCGCTTGAACCACGAGTTACCATTATAACGCTGCCCGACTAGCAAAAAGATTGCATTATCTTGCAAATCAATACCATCATTTGAGAAGTTTTGCTTATTTTCCATGATCATACGCATGACTTCAGTTTTTTGGATATTGAACATCACACTGGCTTTCCTAGCTGCTTCTTTCATCGCTTGAATCTTAGTTGCGATGTAAAGGTAATTGGAAGACAGTAGACAGATGCCGTCTTCATAGTCGGGATCCGCTAGGCGGCTTTGCAGTACCCAGGTAATGCCGCCTCCAGGTGACGTGACGTTCTTCCTGACGACGGCATTCAATATGATGTTAAATAGCACTGGGGAGAGAATACACCCTTATTGTACACCTATTAATACCTTGATTTTGTCACCTAGAATTTTTTCATGCATTATCCGATAGCCTGTGTAAAGTACCTCGACAGGTTGAATCAATCTATAAGATTCCTTTTGCATGTGAGGTACGCTTTTTGAAAATCTATAAAGACAAGGTAATGCGGAGTCCTCTCACTCAACTGACACTTCAACGATTACTCTGAGACTGTTAATGTGGTCGACGCATGAAGGGTTTGTTTTGAAGTCCGCTGTTCCTGGCTGTGTTCTGGTTACAATGCCGAAGAAAGTCTTCTGTTTATGGGCGATTATTTTGTTGATCGTAGTGAGAAAGATTTGCTCCTCAAGTTGTTTTATTCAGTGAAGCCTTTCTTAGGGATTTTCACAATTAAGTCCTCTTTTAATTCATCAGACAGGTCACTGGTTGCCCAGCATTGCTTAGTGATGCTCGGACTGATCACGGGTTGCTTGTATAAGGCAAGACACTCAATGACCCTATGACCCATTGTGATACCTGCATTTGATTTTCTCTAAGTTGCTGGTGGTCTAGAAATTTCAAAAAATCAATTTTTTGTTTTTGCAATATTTCGAAAGTATGGTACCTTAAGAGTATACTGTGAAATTTTCATGCGAAAATTCCCATTATATTAGAGCTTCTACAGCCCATTAAGGGGGGAGCCTGGTTTATAAGGTCAAAAAAATCAATTTTTTTTTTCGTTTTAAGCGATTTCTAATATATTTCAGAATATTCACACAAAGTTACAGAGCCTAATTCTCAATATTTCCGTAGATACAAAGCCAAAGGTAGGCGAGCGTTAGGTAGTTACGCTGTGACCGGACAGCTATAGTACAAACTTTATCTTCTTTTCTCGACTTTTCATTTCTATGATTTCTTTGAATTGGCGTACATGAATGAAAAAAAATAATGAACCTTTTGAAATGAATCATAGCATGTTCCCCTCAGTATTAAATTCTCTTCTATTTGAACTAACAAAATAGATAAAAAAATTTTTTCAAGATTTTTATACCAAGTTGAAGTGAATTTTTTTTTATAGAAAGGCATTTTTTTCTTTAAAACCTCCAAAAAGTTGAAACTTTGGAATTTCTCTCAGTTTTCTTAGTTCATCTAGAATAAAAAATCATGATGATTAGACACCCATTTGAATTTTTTGCTTTAGATAATAATTACGAGCTGTATCTTGTACGCCAGTTGGAAACTCCAGCGTTGTAGTGCTCTTCTAATTTCTATGTTAAACATTTTTTTCAACTTATTTTAACCAGTACAAAAATTGTTTATACTTTTTAAATGTTCATTAAAAGATAGAAAAAACTTTGCAGTACTAAATTAATTTTTTCCTTAAAAAAAAAATCGCAAAGAGATGCAATTTTTAGACCTCATAAACCATTTATCTTGAAACGACTTTTTTCGGCCTGGTGTTGTCAGCAAAAAAAAATTAAAAAAAGTAAATAATTTTCAACCGAATCGTCTGAAATTGTAATATAATATGTTGTTCATAACATAAATTACTATCGCCCGAACCACTAGAACCATATTATTATTTCAATTATTTCGTATTTTTTTTATTAAAAAACTGAAAACCCCCGATTTTTCGAGTGTGAAATTCAAAACGCCAAATTTCAAAATGTCAAATTTTTATTTAATTTTTTTTTATTCTAGTACGAGACATAGCTACAGACACACTGATTAATGTTTTTTTTTGGTTTTTGTCTTTCAGATAAATAGAAGACCCAAAATGGCCAACACCGTTCTGGCCCAATTTTTCGGGAGGGTTAACTTCAGCGCCTTTTTTAAAATAATTGAAATTAAAAAAAAAAAATTGTTTTTGTATGTAAAAGAAGTTAAATAAAAAGCCTACATTTTTTTTTTCATTTTTATATGTAAAAGAAGTTAAAACAAGTCTAAAACAATTTAAGTATCGTTTTTAATTTTTTTTATTGCAAAAAAAATTGCTGAAAATACCCTAAATTTTCGAGCTCTAGGCCACCACTAGTCAGTCCAGGGATATTCTTCTTTTAATAATTTAGAGCAGATGCTTTCTCGCCCAGGAGCCTTGTTATTCTGAAGAGGCTTAATGGCTGTAACAACCTCACAGATGCTTGGGCTATCCGTTGGAATGTCAACTCTTTCCCCATAAGCTGTACACTGGCATATTTTTCCTACATCACCGGCTGATTTAAAAAGCATATCCTGGTAGTATTGAGTCCAAATGACCAGCTGTTGCTCTGTTGCATATTTTTATTTATAATTCTAAAGCAAATGCCCTAGATTTTATATTTTATTAGTTTTTAAAGAATTTTTGTTAATTTTTTTAGGACTTGAATGCCTCACCCATTAGGTTCTATACCTGACAAAACTTGGATTTAATTAAAAAAAAAAAACAAATTCCGTGCACTCTTTTAATATGAAAAAGTATATTTTAAAGCGATGGAATGGAGTGGAAAGGAGGCTTTTTTTTCATACACAATTTAACTGGCCTAAAACTGGTTACTTTAGAAACATATCGGACTAGATTCTTTTAGCTAATCAGTATCATGAATTAGTACTTTTACTGGCATTTTGCTGATGAAAAATCGACTGATAAAAAATACAAAAGATAGAATAAAAATAGAACTGGTTATGCTGAAAAGTGAACTGGTCGTATTGTATTATATTTTACGACTCTTACTTTTCCTGCAGGGACGGCACTGCTGCCACTCTCTGAACAGCCAAGTGATGAGGGTGCGCTCGGGTCAGATGTTTTCACTTTTCAAATGCCTATTTAATAAGACAATACATGCGAGTTCTTCAAAACGTCAGCAGTTATTATCCTGTTTGATTTTAATTGTGAAATATCTTGTAACAATGCAGCAGTGTTTATATAATTAAAGGCACATATGTATGCACGTATGTGTGTTTGCATGTTTCATGTGGTATGTTGCCACTCTAAATCGAATGTAAAATATGGGACAAGTGATGTTCTTGGAATTATGATGTAATTCCTATGTGAAATATATGGCATAAATACTAGAAATTTTCTCAAAAATTGCATAGGCACTATCTTCGAAATCCTAATCTGTTCATTTAAGCTTAGGCAAGCATACCAGATTTTTTGTTTCTTACCAAACAGGCTTTGAGGTAAAGATTTATTATCCCTTAAATGGCTCTTCAACCACCGTTGATCTAGTCTTATTTGTAACAAATGCACGAGTATATAAACCTTCTTCATTAAAAAGAACGAAGAAAGAAGGAAAAACTAATACCAGCTGAATGTGTATGAAACCCGAAGGCTTTGCATTTGCTATTGATAATGGGAGTGGGGAAAAATGACATTTGCAATTTTTGAGTGCCTTCTACTTGTAGCAAATTTTTCTAGTAATTTTTCATATTTTTCAAAGCGCGTCATAATTGTCACAGGAAAAATTCGGTGTTGTGAGAAACTTGGAAACTGGCTGTTGGGGCAAAAAAGTACGTGGGGGGGGGGGGGGGGGGGGGTTGGCAGTTGGTACGAAAACTCATACAAGCTCTATTCGGTTCGCCATCCGAGTGGCGAATAGATAAAGCAACAGAAATAAACAAGCACTCGAAAGGAGCTGTCAAAAATGACATTTGTTCGGAAGTAATCAAGACTGTGTTCAGACACGGCTAATCGACTTGCTTTAATTTATATTTGTTTTACCTCTACAGTCAACAACAACAAATAGAGGAATGAAAACTATGAAGAAGAATGTTGGAGCACGAGCAACCCGGTACTTTTCTCCCTTCGCCCTCGACCTCTCTACTGAAAGTTATGAATTGCCGCAACAAAAGTTGCCGTGTCTGAAGACAGCCCAACAAGACTTGTCTAATATCATAAAACATATAATATCATACAACATAGTTGGCAGCATTGAATATTGTGGGTTATACCAGTTTTATGAGGTATATTCATACTCGCTATCCGCGAATCTTGCTCGTTAACTTTGTTTGTGCTTTTACATAGAAAAGCGAGCAGAGTTTAATCATAACGAGCTGAGAAGTGGCGAATCGAAGGTGTTTGCATTAGTTATTAGCGTATGGAAATTATGGTTTCTTGGTTAATATCTATGGATTAAAACATACTCAGCTAGTTTCCAGTAACAGTTACTACTATTATTATTATTTTTTTGTTCCTTGTTGACTCCTCTCGGGAGCATAGGGCCACGACAAGACTCTTCCATCGTACACGGTTCTGTGCTGTTGTTTTTGCACCGTTCCATGAGATGTCGGCATTTGCTAGTTCGCACAGCATCGACCTCTTGCGGGTTCCATTTCAGTGCCTTTCTCTCGATGCTATCTGGTGGTTTTCTCAATGTGTGACTTATTCATCGCCACTTTCTGCGTTTGATTTGCATAAGGATGGGTTCGAAAATTATTACGAAATCGGATCTCTTTGTATATAAATTCTGTAGTTAAAGATTTACGCAAATTTGCTGGTGCTTTTGAGCATCTCTTCAAAGCCTGAAGTTTTGCTTGAATAGTGTTTTAACATAGGCCAATAGAGTTTAATATTTATAAGCAGTCTCTCACTAATCTAAGTGTTTTTCAAACCTTTTCAAGCCATCTAAAATTGGAATCTGTGTGGTCTATGACCTCCTTACTTGATCTGCGTCGTTATCCACTGAGCCAATTTTTTAATTTCGACAAACAGGGATCTTCTTCTTCTTAATTACAACATTCCGAAAATCTTCCACAGAATCTTTCTCTCAAATACTCCAAAGTTGTTAGTCACTAAACCCAGTGATTGTAATCATTTAATCTTTAGGGGGTCCCGGTGGCCTAGAGATCGAAAATTTAGGATATTTTCGGTAACGATATTATATTTTTTTGGCTTTTTATTTAATTTCCTTTACATACAAAAATGAAAAAATCTAGGCTTCTTATTTAATTTTTTTTACATACAAAAATATTGTTTTTTTTTAATTTTAATAATTTTTAAAAGGGCGCTGAAGTTGACCCTCCCGAAAAATTGGATCTGGACGGTGTTGTCCATTTTGGGTCTTCTATTTATCTTAAACACAAAAACCAACAAATTATTAATCAGTATGACTGTAGATATGTCCTAGAATAAAAAAATAAATTGACAAAATGGCGCTTTTTTGAATTTGATACTCTTAAAATCGCGTTTTTTCAGTTTTTTAATAAAAAAAATACAAAATAATGGAAATAATAATATGAATCTAGTACGGGCGATAGCCATTGATGTTGTGAACAACATTCAGAAGATTCGGTTGAATAGTTTTTTTTTAATGTTTGTTTTGTTGACAACATCTGGGCGAAAAAAGTCGTTTCGAGATAAATGAATTTAAAGTTTGAGGTACAGCAGCGCGCGGACGGCTCTCTGCCTAGGTAATGACTGCCATGGACTGCTGGTTGATTTCCGAGTCTTGCTTCGCATGGGCTGTAGAATCTATAATATTGGGAATTTCTACATGAAAATTTCACAGTATATTCTTAAGATGCTATGTATACGAAATATCGAAAAAACAAAAAAAAACGATTTTTTGAAATTTCTAGACCAAAATTAGGAGGACCCGAATCCACTGATTTTGGTCATTAGAACTCCACAGGTGTGTTTTATCGGCACTTAGAATTCACTTCTCTTCCATTCTTTTAAAAAATCAAAAGATTCTTGCTTCAATGGACAATGAAGATAAAACCATGTGATCGATATAAATGACGCTTTGGCAGCTATCTAGTGAATATCTCTTATATTTGCTAAGGACTTATTGAATGCCTCTCATTTATTGTTAATATAATATCTTTTATCACCTTCGCTGTGGTTTTTATTGGCTCAAACCATCTTAATGAAAATTAGAATGGGGCCGCCCAATGAAAGAATCGTGAGGGACTGAGCGGTGCCGCTAAGGAATGGAGTGTAGGGTATATTAATTTTTAGTTGATCGCTAAGCTGACCCAATCCAGTTCTATCTTAAGTTTGATAAGGTAAATAGGTGTGGAGGAGGTTCTATGATCAGTAGAAGGCATAAAAGAGTCCAAGAGTTCAAGCGCATACCTCAAATCAAATCTGTCTATCAATGCCGAAAAGAACCTAAAAAAAGAACGTAAAAAATCCTGTAAAAATCTGTGCATTCAGTGCGTACTTTTATATTTAGAACTTCATTTTATAAGACGTAGCAATGCATTTCTTAAATACTGTTTCATTTTTGGAAAGAAACGGAAATAATAGGTTCTACCCAAATCCGAAGAACTTAAAAGTGCTTGGGATTATATGAACTAGAGATGGTGAGTGTAGCGGCATTCTTACTATAGTTTTCCAGTTTTTTAGAATTTTACTTTAAATTATTTAACAATTTCACTTTCATTAGGATGGCTGAATGTGTCTCACTTGATACAGTCGACTCTCGTTTATTCGAAATTCGAGGGACTCTTAAAATATTACGAATTATCGAGTATTTGAAATATTAAATGGTTGGAATTTTTTGAGAGAAAATAAATAAAACTTCGAATTATCAAGCGTTTTTATTTAAATATGCTAATGTTTTACATTTTCATAATGTGAATTAATTAATCTTTAAAAAGAACTCATTTATAAGGGTTTGCCTCGAAACACATTGCTGCTGCTCAAACTTTTCAATTATTTTTTTCAAAGAGAAAAAGTGCCTGACATGCTGTTTCATCAGTTTTGTTTTGTAAACCAAAGCTTTGTACGTTATCGAATGAGGCTCTTGCCACCTTAACTGACACCTCTGCCAAAGGTTCTGAGACGATAGTCTTCCTCTTCATCGTTGCTCTTTTCATTCGTATCTGTCGCAGATTAAATTTCGCCTCGGTTAGTGATCCTGAGACAGCAACATCTTCATACACTTGAACAAAGTAAGAAAAACTCATACCGCTGTTCTTTTAACTACTGGTACCATTGGTGGTTCTTTATCATCCATAATTATTTGCGAATTGCCTTGATCTTCTTTTACGAAACCGGATTTTTTGAAGCAGTTGAGAATTGTTAGGGGTATTACAGCTCTCCATGCCTTGTCAGTCAGTAAAATAGCTGTCAGAACCGTGATCATCGTAGTTAGCTGCTTGTTGAGCAATTCTAAAGCGATCTTAACAATTTCTTTGCGACACAACGTCATTGTGAATGATCCCTTGGTCCAATGGTTGCAGTTTGGAAGTTGTATTTGACGGAAAGAAGTAGAGTTCTACGTTGGACAATATTGGATCACTGTTCTGGGTAGCGCAACTGTCGGAATATAGTAAAATTTTTCTCTTTTGTCGTTTCATGTTTCCATTAACTGTTAAAAGCCAATTGTTGAAAAGTTCTGTTGCCATCCAAGCTTTTTGGCGTGATAACGTCTTATAATTTGATTTAACCGGCTGCATGCACGAAAAAATGTGTCGTTACCTTGCTTAATCGTCGTTACCTTGCTCATGGTCGTTACCTTGCTCGAACGACAAAGAGCACAATCTGCCCCCGCGTTCGGCAACGTTCGACATCTGGCTCTGTCCTACTTGAGTGCGCAAATATATGTATGTATATGTATGTATATGCGCATGTGTATATAAATTCACATATTTGTATAAGCCTTCTTCCTGTGTGCATGGTAATGAACCATTTCTCTGTTGAGAATAGGACGAAGTAGGAGTACTGAGATGAATCTTAAACTCTTTTGTAACATCGCTTTTCTTCTCACCTCCTTCTACTTTTTCAATTAATTTCTTCTTTTCAGCAATCGTCAAACATTTATACTTTTCCTGGTCCTACTCATATTTAATACAAATTTTAATCTGTATACCAACGAAGCGATTCGTGCGGAAGCGTGCGTCAAAATGTGCAGTAAAGGTATTTGCAGGGGAGTCCCAAAATTCAAAGCTCTTACTAACACATCAAGAAACTTTGCAAATTTGAATTGTCGAGTGTTTGACCAAATGAGTTCGAATTACCGAGTGCATAAAAGTGTATGGACATAATTCGAAATATAAAAACATTTTGTAGGGTACTCATGTTAGCTTTGAATTAATGAGAGATTCGAAATAGCGCAGGTTTGAATTAACGAGAGTCGACTGGATATTGAAATATTGAAGATTATCAATGTGTTGTCGCGTTCAAGAAGATCTACTAGATCGCAGTAGCCCTCTGTTCCTGTAGTGCCCACTGTCATCTGAATGTGATTTTAATCAGGTAGATATTTGAGGAAGTTAAAAATCGAAATCATATTTTCGAAGAATTCTGCAAATAACAGCATACACTTATTGGAGTAGAAATCCTTCTCGAAAGAAAGTCTAAGTATCGTCAACTTTGTGGATAACCATTTTAACCTGAGTGTGGCAACTTAATCCGATTAAATGCTACTGTTATTTGGCTATAGAGGAT
>JAYXIM010002093.1:0-16710 GCA_037575425.1 Anastrepha fraterculus
TTTCTCTTGTCATTTTTCTGAGTTGACTTAAATCTTCATTCCACCATAAGGATAAGGGATAAGTCCTTTTGCCATATGTGGCATGTGACATGAAACTTCAAGCCCTTACGTCATCGAAGGTTCGAAAGCTCTTACTTTCTCATCTAAGTTTTTACTTGACATTATTCATATGTTGAAGTTTAGACTGGGTTACTCTACGGAATATCCGCCAGTTTGTTTGTCTAGGGTTTCTATATGGGGTCGGTTTCTCAAGCTTGAGATTGATATCGAAAAGAGTCCAACTATGATCCGATAAGGATTTCTTGTCGGATACCCTCCAATTCGTGACTATTTGGGAGTTATTGTTTCTGCATAAAGTAAATTTTGGGTATTTGAGGAGTTTTTTTTTTACAATAAAAAAAATTAAAAGCGATATTTAAATTTTTTAGGATATTTGTTTGAATTCAGAACTATAACTAGTTGGGATTTTCTCTCGTAGTGAGTAGTGCACAGAATACCAACAACAAATCAGCAGTTATAGAAATCTGAGAACATAAATTTTTCATTTTTCATCTTTGCTGTGTCTGCTTATTGACGTTTATCTCGCTCAATGGAGTTTGGCTCACACGAACATACATTTGTGTGCTATTTCTTGAAACGAGGGGGCCTTTTGTTTGAAAAATTTTAATAGTAACATAATTTGATTGATAAATTTGAATAATTCGCGATGGTAGTCAATATTTCAAAGTTGCACAGCAAAGAAACAGAACTCCAATTTTTTGAGTCAATTTGGATTTTTTGCAGTTGGAAAATCTATTTCATAATTTTGTAATTTATTTGGCTTACAAAGCCTTAAAAGCCAGGACCTTTTTGTAAGTTTCTGCAATTTATGTCCTTCCATAGAAGATTAGCTGCAAACTACAAACAACTTTGTGCGAATTGGGGCATTCTATGCCTAGTTATTAGCGTACAAACGCACGAGGGTTGTTTGAACATCCCGTGCAAAGTTAGAGAAATGACGCTAATGAAGCGTATCGAGGTTATGTTTGGTTAGAAGCACCTCTCTGTCGGAGAACAAGCAGCCAAAATGGGCATCGCCCACAACACATACTGTTATAGTTGCAAACAACCGGAGAAAAAGGAAATACTCTGTTATTTCTTCTGGGAATACTCTGCCCTATGGGAGGACAGAATGGTAACCCTGGGCAAACCGCCGTCCACTGTAAATGTCAACCAGCTGATAAGGTTCCTAAATCGCACAGACTGGATATAGTCACGCTGGTAAACAAGTTGGTAGCAAGGATGTGGCAACAAAATGGTGCAGAACCATTAGTTGGATTCTGGACGAATCACCGCTTAAACCAACCAACCAAGCCCCTCTTAGAAGAAAACACACCAAGTTTCATCGAGATCGGAGTATTTCTTTGTGTTTGGCTTTCGTTTGAAGCGAGGAAGTCGATAATAAAACGCACCTGTTCACACCTCAGGAGTTCTGATCGCAAAATAAATGGAAATAATCTTCAGACTCGGTTTCGTTTTTCGTTGGGGAAGGATTTTTAAGAGCTCATAACTAGATATTCTGGATTACTTCGTCTTCCCACATTAGCCCACTCTGGCTTCCCAGAAGATATTTGGGCGAAGCCCGGAAATTGTGAACTGCTTGGATCGTATGCAGAATAATCGTCCTAACCACTCCCAAGTGAATGGCAATTGGGGACTTTCCTCACACGTAACCATCCCTTAGATGAAGCGGAGGGCCTTCTCCGCGTTGCAAAGATTAAGTGGAGAAGGACTTGGCTTCACTTGGCGTTTGCAACTGGCGCCAGTTAGCACGATTATTACGAGAAAGAAACGACGGCCGCGCTTTGCTAAACTCGGCCAAAATCGCTAAAGAAGAGTTCCAACTCGTTTCACATGCCTTCAGACTACTATTTGTGCCTCAATTTGTAGATTTTCTTCCAACGAGATGGTGATTACACAAGCGGATGGCTTTTTGCGTAAATTAGACCTCTCTGGTCTTATTTTTTCGTAACGCAAAACTAGTACAAAATTGGCTGTTATTGAATAGTTTTGAACGAGTATTAAATTACATAGATACCTTTCACGAGATCTCAGGTTCAGTCCTCGGTATAGGAACACTGATGTTTTCAAATGCAATCTTAAATATTTTGTTACTGTTCTGCAATAATTTATTTTATCAATTGAATCCCGGCATAGCAAAATCTTGGTTGAGTAGTTTATAGATACTATTTAACTCAATAAAGGCTCTCGTAAAAGGGGCGAAGTTTTAGTAGTTTGATTTGACTGTTTTGACGTTAAATGGATAGCAAAGTCTTAAAATAACAAATTACAACAAAAACAAAGATCAAAGCTTGAAGGTTACGTCTATTAGCAAGGGACTCTAGATTTTTTAGCTTGCACGAGCCCTGTAGGGTTGTAGTGGAAGATAGACGTTAGTGACCTTTTTTAAGGAGGTTTAAGTCAAAAAGCCCACTTATGCTATAAAAATTCTCCCTCTCGGCTAATTCTACCCCGGGAGCACAAAGGTATAACATCAGTGTAGAGCCGCGTTTATGTCCGAAGACACAACAGATACCAGCGACCAGGTACCTCTCCTGCAGGCTATACGTCGTCGAGAGTCCCAATTATTCCCACTGCGTTTTTAGGTGGTTCCAAAGTAAAGGAGACATCGGTAAAGTTGCAGTTGTGTTATATTAACCCACTACCATCTTGCCTTCTGTACAATATGTGCTTATTCTCGGCTCGTCAGAAACTCTCCGCCTACTCTGCTGCTGCTGCTGTAACTGTTGCTGCATCGTTTTGCGCTCCCAATCAGCATGGCGGCGTCGCGTAAGATCTGCGAACGTTTGGGCTGCCTCCCACTTACTGCTGGTTGCGCACATATCTCGTATGATGGTGCTGGGGGATGGTGGATGACCCAGGGCTTGTTCGAGAATAGCTGTTTGCCTCTCCGAAGCGGTTGCAATAAAAAATCACCTGTTCTGCGTTTTCGTTAGTATTCGGGCAGTTTGAACAGAAAGGGCTGTTTTCCAGCTTACAACGGTGAAGGTATTTCCAAAAACAGCCATGTCCGCTAAGCGAAAGCGAAAGGTAATAGTCGGCGTCCCCATGATTTCTCACTAACCAATCATCAACAGGTGGAATCAGTTTTTAGGTCCAACATTCGCTTTGTGACTAATCCCACCGCTGCTGCCACCGGCCTATTGTCAGCAGTCGTTCAGCTGCTTCTTGTATTGGTATAGGCCTTGCTCCTTGCACGTTATAGAGCCGATTCATTTCGTGTGCCAAGAAGTGCAGAATAACCTTTCTAGCTTTTACGGAGATTGCCTCAATAGACACCGTTCACTAGGCGCAAGCCACACGCAGCGCGCCTTGCCTGCATGTCTGGGTGACTTCGCGTAGATTAGACTTTTTGGCCCCCGCCCAGATAGGTGCTGTCTAAAGAATTATGGAGTCAGCAACCAAAGACAGTAGTCGACTGCGATTTCCCTGGGGCTCTCCTATATTAGGGAGGAATCGCCTCGGGACAGGAGCCGCCTTGAAAAATGTATTTATTAAATACTGCCTGAAAAGAAGAAGCCGAAGACGTAGCGCAGTAGTTTGCAATACACCAAATCGTATTAGCTCTGAACCAAAATTTGTTTTACTATATCCAATTTTCCTGTAGGGTATGCACAGTGCACACACACACTTTTCTGAAAAAAAAAACAACAAAATCTTTTACTGCCACTGCCAATGACTTCGTCGTGTAGTTGAAAACCTTTGGAGCACGAGCAAAGGGAAAACTAAAACTTTCATATTTTATGTTTGCAAGCGAAAAGGAAAACGTAACTTGGCGTTAGCAGTTTATCTTCATAAATCTAGGAAAATACAAACACACAGCCCAATTCATAGCAAGCAATCGTACAAGATATACATTTTTATGTAACTGATAGTAAATATATTGTGAAAAAAAACAACAACAACTTTTCTGGCGGCGTTTCTCTCATTTTCGCATTTACTCCTTTTGATGATGACATTCCGCCTAACTACAAATCTTTACCCCATTTTGGGCAAAGTGTCAAAATAGTGGTGAAAGGCAATAAAAAATTGTAGCGATTTTACGAGCAAGAATCCACATCTTGCCCAAACACTTGCACACACACAGATACTCACACACATCTGTATGGATATTCAGCTTTAAAAATATCAAATCGCAAGATCTTCGAAAATAAGTGAAGGAGAATTCTAAGGCCGTCACAGCGGAAAGTGTTTGGCAGGAGTAGCAGCTACTGCTGCCACTACTTTCTCCGCAGATTTTACTAGGCTGTTTTTTCCTTTTTAAATTTTATGACATTTGAACAGTTTTTTCTGTACATTTGGTAGCACATTTCGTTAGTTGTAATTTTGCTGGTGAAGTTTTTATTTTTTCCGCTAACGCTACTCAACGTGGCTCTTACGTGGCATGCAGCAATGGAAATGTTGGCTACTAGGATCCTGCACACATCGCTTGTGTTACTTAAGGAGTGTGTGTGAGTGGTTTGGATAATTTTATGATTGCATTGTTAAAATGCCAAGGATTACAAGTGTTTTATGGTTTTATTTTATTTTTTATATATTTTTTATACTGGATTACGTGAGGCTGCTTTTGGTGAGCCTCATATTTTTTTGCTTTTTTATTCCACAAAATTCTGATTTTCAGTTTCTGATTTTTATTGTGCCCGAAAATTGTATTTTAATTTGATTTTATGGTGTGTTGAAATACGTGCAGTAATTTTTTTTTTTTGGAATTTTTTAAATAGAAAATTTTCTGCATTGAAACTTTTTATTTGAAATGCTATTAAAAACTACTTTGCCTTGTTGACTTGGAAACACTGGTAGCTGCATAAAATGACTCTAATTACAAAATATTGCCGCGTAGGACTGCCCCCTGAATGGCTAATGTTGAACTTGAGCTATGTGAAGGTTTATGAACTGGACATAATGGGTTGGTAATAATATTCGTCAACGAAAAGGATGTGATCATAAAAGAAGGCAATGAAATATCAAAAAAAAAAAATTATTTTTAAATTATAATTTGAGGTAAAAATACTACGCACTTACCTGAGAGGTGTCCAAAATGTTTCACGTGTATTGAAAATTTGAAAGGCCATTCGATTTTTTATTTCCATGCATTATTTAAGTTCCTTAAAACTACTTAAAACTTTTTCCTAGTAGAAACGCACTCCAAGGGCTGCCAGTGCTTGCTGAGGGTTACCGTCGCCATTAGAAAAAAACTTTTTCTATACTTTGCTGATTCATGTTCGCAATGCTGCATAAACTCAGATGCGCCGAAATGCAATCATGCAAAAATCCTCTTGGCCTCGGTTAAGGTGGCGGCCATCTACCGTTACAAGTCGGCCTAAGCCAGTAAGTCCGTGCATTTGTAGGGCAACTTCAAGATGCGCACCTTAAAATCAGTCCAACATTTAATAAAGGTTCTATGCACAAACCAATTTTACTTACAGTCAGTCACAAAAGTCTTGGAACAGCGAGTTTTTTTACAATGATTTTAATGTTTGACGCATTTTCTCTCTCGTTTTTTGTATAAAAGTATGATTTTTAATACAATACAAGGTGGCACAAAATAAATCACTCTTTATTTACAATTTTTGTAAATGGCGTCAATCAGATTTGACATTTTTGAACTAGCCAGCTGCAGTACATAAACAGAGAAGCAATAGAGTGCGTAACGGTTTAAAGATTCTCATCACTCAAAATATTTTCTTTTACTTCGTAAAAAATTTACTCCTACAACTTAATGGTAGAGGGATCAGAGAAGGAATTTCACTATACATCTGATGAAGTCCAATATGAAGAAAGATTTATATGAAGTAATATAATTTATATGGTTATTAAAGGAAAATTTGTTATCAAAGACAACGCCAAGGTCCTTCATTTCAGTAACATCCACACGTGGTTTCTGGCACCATAAGTAAAACATTCATCGGTTTTAAGACTATTGGCATCCTTTTGACGAATTTGACGAAATTAAAAAGCTTCGAAATGGAAAGGCAAGCCACGAAGGCTCTATAGCGGCTGAACTCCTGAAAGAAGGTGTTGAGGAGTTACATAAGTGCCTCCACCATTTAATAATAGACGTATGGGAAAAAGAATCCATACCATCTGATTGCCTAGGATGCATAATCTTCCCAGTACATAAAAAGGTGATAAGAGAATATGCGATAATTATAGTGGTATCGGCCTACAAGCTCTTTACAAATGTTCTCTATGAACGAATCAACGAATATGCTGAAAGAATAATTGAGGACTACCAATGCGGATTTCGTAGAGGCAAGACTACAATCGACCAATGTCTCGTTCTTAGCCAAATGTTTGAAAAATACTATGAATACGGGCTAGATGTTCACTGCCTGTACATTGATTTCAAACAAGCCTTCGACAGTGTTAAAAGAGATAGGATTCAGCACATATTGCTTATTCTTGGAATACCTGCCAAACTAATAAGGCTCGTTAGCGCAACGCTCACAAATACACAAGCAAAAGTGATCATTCAAGGGAAGCTCACAGAGTCGTTCCCTATTGAAACAGATGTAAAACAAGGTGATGCCTTATTAACAGTCATATTTAATTTAAAACAAAGGTGGTACCCTGATGACTGAAACAACCCAAATATGTGCTTATGCAGATGACATCGCTATTCTCTCAAGAAATAGGAATGACTTAAAAGACATTTTCTTAGAAATTAACAAAATTGCGAACGATATTGGCCGTTTTGTAAACGAGTGCAAACCCAAATATCTTTTGAAATCGAGGCATAGATGCCAAATTCCCATGTGGGAGCCTATAATTTTGAAGCAGTGCAGCATTTTAAGTACCTAGGAGTTATGTTCGCATGTAGCGGTGATTCAACTTCCGCCGTCAGGGATCGCATCAACGCCGCCAACAAAACGTATTACGCCCACCTTAACTTGCTCAAGTCCCGACTTTTGTCAAAAGCTACAAAGTTCACTCTGTATAAGACCCTTATTCGACCAATCTTAACATATGGTTGTGAGGTATGGACTCTTAAGGTTGATGATTGTGCCCAGATTACTCGCATGGAAAGAAAAATTTTAAGAAAGGTCTTTGGCTCAATAAGAATGGATGATGGTACCTATAGAATCCGATTGAACTCGGAACTGAACGATCTAACTCAGAACGAGACAGCTGTGCGTTTTGTTAAAGCGCAGCGCATGAGATGGCTAGGTCAGGCGATCCGTATGCCTGTTGACTGTACCGTGAAGAAAGCCTTGACAGGAAAGCTAATGGGGGTGAAGACCAAAGGCAAATCGAGTAACCGTTGGATAGACGCAGTGGAACACGATCTTAAGAAGCTGGGAATACGTAACTACGGAGCAACAGCTCAAGATAGACCGCTTTGTATGAGCATTTTGAAGGAAGCTTTGACGTACCCCGCGTTGTAACGCTATGAAAGACGAAGAAGAAGACATCCTTTTGAGTCTTGATCACTGAGAAGATCTAAAGTAAATACATGTACATTTCAGGTTATACCCCCCTGATACATAAATTTGCCTATACGTATGATACTAGATAACCATGCTGTGCTCCGCTACTTTAAATTTTTCTATAAACTTCTAGCAGAAAAAGTATTTTATACTCAAATATTCACCAAATTTTTTAGAAAGGTTCTGAGAAATTCTTCATTTATACATCATTCAACAGGATTTGTTTACGTGCATAGATCATAAAAAAATATATATATGTAATGTACATTTATGTATATATATTGTGCAACTAGTATCTTATTTTTACTAAAGATATGGAATCGCTTAAAAAAACTTTCTTGTTTCACGTTTTTCATGTTTAAATTTTATTACTCAACCAACTGGTTCAACCAAGTCCTTGTTGTTTGTCAATGCCTTCCTTTCAAGTGGAGCATTTTTAATAAATATAATTGGACGCTTCACGAGGCAACTCCACATGTGTTTAACATGACATACATGAAAATCGTTCATTTTAATTGCACTCCAACAAGGTGATAATCTTCGACTTGAGCTGGAAATAGAACGTAATGGGATAATCTCTATGATAGAAAAAATTGTATTTAATTTTAAAATATTATATTATAATTTCCTTCACACCTTTTTGCGTGCTACCATTTCAAATGAGCAACACCAATTGACAGCTCAATATGCCGTTTGATGAACAACAGAAACACAAATCCTTAAGGACCTATTGTTCGATCACTTCTCTCACAAATGTGTGCCTGTGAAATTAATCCCCAAATGATGTTACACAATTAGAAGTAGCATTTCAAGAAGCTAAATTTAAAGAATTCTGCTAAATGGCATTTCGAAGAACTGCGAGCCTAAATGCCGCCTGTGCACCCCAATCAGTTTTTCCTAAGTATCAAAAAAAAAAAGGTAAAAAGTGCAGAATATTTAAATTGAAAAATTTGATATAAAATCATAGCGTCTTGTAAATAACATCAATCGACCCAAATCAATTTGTAAAAACATCAAAAAGTAGGTAAATTTGACTGCAGCATGTGTTGGATGGGCCAGAGCACAAGCACATGGGTACATACATATGTATGGATGTACGCGTGTGTGTAGCTATAAATTAGAGATTTTCTCAATATCTTCACGCTACTTATCCAGACATATGCATGCATATATACGAGTATGTAAATACCTCACGGTTTCTTAATTTTAATAAATATGACAGATTGTTTGAGGAAGACAGCGCGCGGCATTCGAGCATCTTCACATACATACGAGTACGCGCGTATTACTCGAAAGTAGCCCATCTTCCCCTAGTGTGTTAATGTGTGGCGTGTTCGGTGTAGTGGTAGTGGTAGTTGGTATCTTGTTAACCACAGAACCAATTTAAATGCTCATCCATCATAATTTTGTTGCCGAAGATTTACAAGCGTTCAAATTAACTTTTGCTGAGGACTGCAGCAGAAAATGCTTGGAGAGGGAACCCGAGGTGTGTACGAGTTTAAGTTCTGTATCGAAGTGTAATAAATATTTGAAATTGATACGATTTCTGAAAGGCGGATGAGTATTGACGTAGGTTAGGTCGATAGAAGTTTTCCTGAGTAGATTAGCGTGTGAAATTGGTGTGAAATGTAGTCGCGTATTTCACTTTGGGAATGTGAAATATGTACAGCCCGCAACAAACGATAGCATATGAACATTTAGAGCAGTTTTGACTATTTTTCCATACCTTTTTGAAAGTTCGTTATTTTTCTACAAAAGTATGGCTTGTTGTCTAACAAAAACACTATAAATTCAAATCACAAATTTTATGCAAAAATTAGAAAAAATCCACAAACTTTACATTACAAGCAACTTTACTTTAAACGAAAAGACTCACGGTCATGCATCAGTTCTACTATCTGTGGCACATTTGCAAGACGCATCGAAAACAAACTATATGGTTCCCAAGATAGATCTGTACAAAGACTATAAAATTCGAATACCCGACAGAAAGGATTGGTAGACCAGAGTCAAATCAGATGACAGTGGTCACCATATTTATACTGACGGCGCAAAGATGGACAGTGGCACTTGATTGGTAGTGTACTCGGAACAATTATCCTAAACTTCTCGACTGCTAGAATAGTGTAACGTCTTCCAAGCTGAGATCTACGCTATAGGCGAATTAGCAAAACCGATAAGACTAATGGACTTATGGTACTTCCGGCAAAACTTACCATTTTTGTTGATAGTCAAGTAGCGATCAAGGCTCCGGCCTCAGCGTGCATCAATTCAAGATGTGTTAAAGAATGCAGGAGGCAGCTTTCGCTTATCCTACCACAAAAGACAACAATTTGTTGGGTCTCCGGCCACTCTGAAGTGGAGGGAAATGAAAGCTTGACCTTCATCGAGTGGTTTCCTCTGAACGAACTGTACACTGCGTTAGAGTACTAACTGCAGAGCCTCCCAAGCACTCGGGCCAAACAAGAAATCTTAAAAGGTCAAAATGTCTGTTCGGATTCAACAGATCAACCACCAGCGTCCTCACAGGTGTTATAACAGGTCACGGCACTATTGGCACCATAGCCAGTGGAAAGGGTGTATCTCACAATGACTTCTGCATGAGTTGTGAAGATGAATAAAAAATGTAGTCGATACAACACCTCCTCTGTGAATGCCATTTGAAAAACGACCGATTAGAAGTCTGATTAAATTCAACTAAACTTACTTTCCATGCAGAATTGCTTGTCTCCCATCGGACGCTTCCCCAGATGGCGGATCGGTGAATGATCGGAAAATTAAATTTCACTCGCTGACCAAAATAAACAAATCATCAGCTTGGAGGTGCTGATAGTGTTCTATCATCAAGCTAGGGCAGGAAGGAAGGCTAGCATACTCAACCTGGTGAATAATCAACTATATTTATTTATTTATTTATTTATTTATTTATTTAGTGATCAGATGGGGGTACTTTTTCCGACTGGGGTTTGTGTCAGATAACGCGTGACTACTGTCAAACTAAATACATAATTTATTTCAGTCTTTATTGACATTTCATCATGAAAAGACTAACGCCTCAACAAAGTTTACAAATCGTGCAATTGTGTATTACGAAAATCGACGCTCTGTGAAAAGTGTTCATCGCGCGCCCAGGCCAGCCTATGCTGCACATAACCGTGCTACCGAACGCACTATTCGGCAAACCGTAGGCAAAATTAAGAATAATTTTACATTATTGGGTGATATTTGACCCATTAGACCACGTACATCCCGAAGTGAAGAGAATGTGTATTGCGGCTGTAAATAAGAGTTTTGCTGAAGACTCGGAATAATCGATTCGGCGACGATCTCAACAACTTCGCCTATATTCTGGCACTATTTGAGTGGGTTCACTCAAAGATCTTGGTTTGAAAGCAAATGAAATACAACTAGTCCAAGATTTGAGGCCGGGCGATCCTCCAAAGCTCCATAAATCAGTCGTTGGGCTACTGTAAAACTCGCAGTAGTCCGCATTTTGTAACCCGAATTTTGTTCACCGTTGAGTCCCATTTTCGCTTAAGAGAATAGTCTTTACATCCACATAAAACAACGGTTTTGTGCGGGCGATGGGCTGGAGGAATCATCGGTCATCGGTCCATATTTCTTGAAAGACGAATCTGGCGTCAATGTAACATTGAATGGGGAACGCTATCGCTCCAAGATAAACGAATTTTTGGAGGAAATTGAAGCCGGATATCAACAACATTTGGTTCCAACAAGACGACACCACCTTCCGCTAGAACCCATGACACAATGGATTTACTGCGTCGGCGTTCGGTGAGCAATTCATTTCTCGTCTCGGACAAGTGGATTAGCCGCCAAGATCGTGCGATATCACACATTTGAACATATATTTGTGGGATAAGTAAAGTCTAAATGCTTTGTGCATAAACCTGCTTCGATTGAGGCATTGGAAGCCATTATTACTATAGTTATTTACGAAATACCAGATACCGACCGAAGTCCTGGTATGAGTCATTCAAAATTGATGCTTAGGGATGGCTGAATTACGACGCAGTTGCGGCCAACACTTGAAAGGGATTATCTTTAACAAATAGGTGATAAAGATTCCCCAATCAATTTGAATTTTCGTTGTTTTATTTCAATTTAATATCCGATACCTCTAAATTAATCACCCTTTACTTTCCCTGCCACGCCAGACTGCACCTTAAAGAGATTTTATTATAGTTTCTAAGCAGTTTTGGTAATCTATCAGCGAATCACAACGAACTGTCGAACGCCTTGTAGTTCGGGTTAGCTTATTAAAATACGTTTTTTTGTGTTTTTTTTTTTTTGCCTTTTTTCATTTTGAAAGTCTGGTATGTTTTGATCCATCCTATTTGACTTATGCCACATAATTTATTTAATACTACACTTAGGGCAGTGCATCTGTACTTAAGCGTAATTTCCTCAACCCTCATTTTTCAACTCGTCCCCACTCTCGCTTCATTCGCTGTACTCAATTAAACAGGCCGTGGCGCTCCAAGTCAACATTTCGTTACCGATTCCTAATTACGCTGAAGATGCCCGCCTACAAGAAATTTTCCTCATAATTGCAGATTCTCAATAAAATCAAAACAATAAAATTAAGCACAACAAATAAATCTATAGTAATAGAAAAGCAACAACAACAACTCTACAAGTACGCCTGAAACATGATTCCAGTGAAATTACGTGTACACGCAACAACGTTTTCGTTATGTGAACAGCCAAACAATAAATAAATCGCATCTGACAGGCTGTGTTTGTGTTGTGTGTTTGGGTGTGTGGGTGTGTGATTATGATGTACCTACAGCCTATCAATTGCATGCTGTAACAAAGTATCTTTCGTAAAAAATCAAATCATTGCTGTGGCACTGCGAAGTTGCAGCGTTCCGTTGTAATCGCAAACTCATCATCATTAAAACTGATTTTTCAACAATCGAACACAATAGGAAATTTGCCACGTTTTTCTTGGTTTTGTTTTCCCCAAACACACAAACAAAAAAAGACGCATCACCCAAAAATACAATAAAATAAGAAAATGATTACAAGAACAACATCAGCAACGTCGCACACCGTGGAAAGTGAATTTTTGTACGAAATCACTCAGCAGAAAGAAAGAAGAACGAAAAAAATACTTTTCTATGCCTTTATGTGTGCTCTGTTCATGCGTGTGTGTGTGTGAGTGCTGATGTAGGTGCTCGACATTGCAACACGCTGTGCCTCCACCGTTGCGTAGCCCTGCAACACGAGCAACAACTTCATGCCGTCTGCTGCGCGCTCATTTGCAGCGTGTTGCGGCAAGCGCCGTGCGCTGGGTGGTGTGTTATTTTTGACACCTTTTCGACTGCCGTTGCAGCTACTCCAGCCATTTTTGCTGTGCACAGATTTGCTCGCCTCAACACTGCTGCTGCTTCTACTTCTTCTATTAAAGTCGTCCAACTCCAACTATTTGCTGCGGCTTGTTACCCTCTACCTTTTCTTGGCTTTTTTTATTTTTATTTTTACTTCAATTTGGCATTTCTATCTATTTTTTTTTGTTCAACATTTAATTTCTTCAAATTTCTGCTTATTTTCCACTCCTCTCGAATTTTTTATGGTTTTCATTTGGCGAATTTATTAGCTCAAACAAAGCTGCTTTTTTCCATTGTTCGCAATTGGGACATTACGATTTGATTGTCATGCTCCTGAACATCGACAAAAACAAAAGCCAGTTGAAAAAAAAACCAAAACCCGAAAAAGTAAAATAAGCAAATCGGCATCACTTCTTCGGTCTCTGGGGGGTGCCACAGCATGTTGGCCGATTGCCATCATCATTTCAGCTCAACTGGCTATTCAGGACATCTTTATTCCGAAATTAACAACACCAATTGTTCGCACACAAGCGCGCACTGTAGATCGAGCATTTGCTTGCTTTTAAACGTATCAAAAAATTTCAAAATATGTCTCATGCCTGCGTGCCTTGTTGCCTCGCTACGATTCTTCATTAATTTTGTTAAAAATTGCTAAATTTCACGATTGCTTATTGCTTGCTGTGATTTCGAGTGATTTCTGCTGGGTGGCTGCCGGGGGTCCGGGTACGCTTGCACTTGTCTATGGCCACATTTTCTGCTGCGTAGGCGTGTGAATTTTTCGCAAACGAACCTGTCCCAATTGCATTGTAGTGACCGCAAGAATAGTGCGCTTCTAAACTGCTTTGTATTTTTTCTTGAAAATTTTCGTTTTGCTATTCTAAGGCAACTGTTCTTGTGATTTGTTTATGTGCCACTTGGCGTTTGTTTTGCTTGCTTTTGTGCAATTGTGCGGTTTTTACGCATTTTAGTGCGCTTTGTGCAATAATTTTCTAAACAATAGCGCCTAATAAAGGCCGCAAAGCAAATTTTCTAAATGTTTTCGGTCATACATCGTAAATTGCATCAAAATTGCTTCGTGGAAAAGTTTTTTGTTTTGGTCTTTTATTGGTTTCTTCGAAGAATTTTGTGCATACGAATTGCTAGTCAGGTGATAATCATTTCACACCTGCACTTGAGTGGTGGCAAAATTCATCATCCGATTTTTTTTTTTTTCAAACAACTTCTTTACTTAATGAAACTATTTTTGAGTGGTTAAAATCTTTATTGTGACATTTAAAGGCTCCACTTTTTGTCTTTGTTTGTTTACTGCAGCTGTCTAGTTCACAAATATCAAATCTAATTGACGTAAGAAGCCATTTGCAACAATTATAAATCTTTCGATGGCTGCCGCCGTAGCCAAAAAGTTGTGGCGTGAATATCATTCGGAATACCATAGGTTCGAATCTCCGTGCATGAAACACCGAAATGATAAGGGTTTGAATGAAAGTTTTTCTCTAATAGTGGTCACCCCTCGGTAGGCAAGCATCCGAGTGTATTTCTGCCATGAAAAAGTTCCTCACAAAAAATACCTGCCATGCGAAATAGGCTTAAAACTGTAGGTCCCTCCATTTGTGGAACAAAATCAAGACAAATGGACGACCAAACGACATAATAAGAAATAGGAATTTCGGCCAAATACCCAAAACGGCTGTGAGTGCCAATTAAATATTGGGTATGGGAATAAGTCTCCGTCCTTTCTTTGCCAAAGTTACGAACTATTTAAACAAGTAAATAATATAATACATGATTTTATGTGAAGTATGTGCCCTTGGAAGCTGCACCTTTACTTTCAGGCAGCATATGGTTTCCTCTGATGAAAAATTCGCATTCTTTTGACTTCATGCATTCTTGAGCCAGTTTGCGATGCTCTCGTAAGAAGCGAACCCCTCTCCAATAAGGGCTGACTGCATCGATCGGAGCAGATAGTAATCCGAAGGTGCCTTGATGGATGTCTGGGGAATACGGCGGATGGGGCAAGATTTCATATTCAGTCCCTCTAAATATTTCAGGACCGATTTAGCAACGTGTGACCTGGCGTTGTCATGCAGCAAAATCAGTTTTTCATGTCTACCGTCCCATCCCGGCCGCTTTTCTTTCAGAGCCCGATTCAAACGCATTAGCTGTAGTCGGTAACGATCGCCAGTGATGGTTTCAGATGGTTTAAGGAGTTCATAATAGATGACACCCTTTTGATCCCACCAGATGCACAATATAGTCTTGGAAGCATGAATATTTTTTTCGCTGTCGATGGACCTGGTTTACCTCGCGAGCTCCAACATTTTCGACGCTTAGGGTTGTCCTAATAGATCCATTTTTCATCACCACTGACGATGCGACGCAGAAAACCGTTTCTTTTCTGCCTACCGTTCAAGAAGCATCTCACACGTCACCAAACGTCTCTCGATATCCCAAACGTCTCTCCTTCAATTGATGTCACACCCAGTTACCTGCTTTCTGGAACATTCCCATCGCGTGCAAACATTTACCGACGGCTGATCTGTCAACAGCCAACTCTTTAGACATATCATCAAGGGTTCGACATGCATCTTAATCCAATAATTGTTGTAGTTGAGTATCTTTGAACTTTTTCGGTGCCCCTTCGCGATCTTTATCACTCACGTTAAATTGCCACTTTGGAAGCATCGAAAGCACTCTTTACAAGTTGTATATGATGGAGCGAGATTACCGTAAATATTGACCCATATATGACACGTTTCAGCTGCTCTTTTCCTTAAAAGGTAATAATGGGGCATCACTTCCCGAAAATGCTGTTTTTTCGCGACGAACGTAGACATTTTTGACGTCAGATGGGCCAAATAAGACCTACTAATGTTAAGCACAAATAACTTTTTTTATTTTTTGACAATTTATTTTTCTCTTTTTGCAGGTTATAATTGAATTGTTCTATATTTCTTTGAAAATGAGGAAGAAACGCCGGAATCGATATCAGGAGCTTCTTACAGACCATTGATTGAAAACTTTTTGCGGCCAATGGCGGAGCAGTATCCTAATTTGTGATGGAGAGCAACTGCGCATACTGCTAGGCAAACTATGGACCTGCTGCGTCAAATTTTTAGCAAACGTCTGATTTCCGAAAATTCAGATTTCCCTTGGCCACCTCGTTCGCCAGATATGACTGCACCCGACTTCGTTTTATGTGGATATTTAGAAGACAAAGTGTATCTTATTAACCAGAGACTATTAGACAGCTGAAGCAAAATATTCGAGGCGAAATACTGAGCCTTCAACCAGAAACATTTTGTGGTGTAATGGAAAACGCGTCAAAAAGATCCAATCTTTGTATCGAGAAAAATGGTGGACATTTGTCTGATGTAGTATTTCATACATAATTTCCATAAAATATATTCAATGTGTAAAAACAACTAACCAAAATAAACGATTATTGCAAAAGTTATTTGTGTTTAACATTAGTAGGTCTTATTTGGCCCACCCTGTAGTATCAACAGCGACACCTCCTTTACGAGAGCGGAAACGTATTCTCATACCTAATATTTTTTGATAAATGTGCTACGCCCAACTTAAAATGAAAAAAAAAATTATAAAAAAATATATTTAACTTAAACTTGTATTAAATATTGAAATTGAAATAGCAAGCAATTTTATATTATTGAAATGCGTAAGTAATTTTTGCTCATCGAGAAGAAAAAAATATCTTACGAAAGCTTTCTTCAGACAATACCCTGCTATTGAAACTAGGATCACACTCCTTACTGGGCTTGCATTTGTTGACAAAAACAACAACAAGGCACAGAGGCACTGTTTATACATATCTCGACCTCGACTAATAAATGGTGGTTAAATTTCAATGG
>JAYXIM010002105.1:0-12810 GCA_037575425.1 Anastrepha fraterculus
TTTTTTAAAGAATTTTATCTTCAAAGATGTATTTGTTTAAGTATCGGGGTAGATCCGGCTTTTTTCGACATTCATGTTAAAAATATACATTCTTAAGTATCAAATGATAATTGAATTAGCCGCGGAATAGCGCGGATACACTAATGCCGAGAACATTTATCTTGTAAAGTCAAAATTATTGAAATATTAATTTATGTTTAAAATTTATTTTAGGTTCAGCGGGTACCTCTAGAGTGAGAATAGTGACTCGTAAATCACTTTTCGATAAGATGAAGAATGAAAATTTACGTAATTTTGAAGAAAAGTTGGGTTTTTTAAGAGACCACCTTTTCACTCAAGACGACCTTTCTGAAAGTCAGTTAAATAAACTGAAACACAATTTTGCGCATCTTAAATCAGAACTGAAGCAAAGGTGGATTAAAGCGCACAAAAAAGAAGAGGTTTTCTTAAAAAACAACCATCTTTGGCTGGAAGGTACTTTCGAAATTCCAGTCACAACTACAAATCGTCAAGGTCGCCCTCGCAAATCATTTGGTGAATCTAGCGAAAGGAGCAAAAGGAGGAAAACCGAAGATATTCGCTCCATTGTAGAAGATGGTGTTTTAATTCACGCAGCACAAGTTGAATTAAGAAAATCTGGAAAACGTGATGCTTCCCGCGTACTCCAAGATATAACAAGCTCCCCGACTCGTGCAACGAAGTACAAAAAGGCTTTCGATACCTCTAAGTGTGGAGTATCATCGCGTCTAACCCCATTCTACATCTATCGTATAAATTGCCCGTGAAGAAGTACCGGCAGAGAAAATCAGCGGAAGAAAAATAAATGGAGTTGAATAAGAAAGTCGAAATACAGACCAGGTTTCGCAATGAAACTGGCTTATTGGTTGACATGCCGAAAGCAAACTTCGGAAACACAAATGACGGCAACACCAGCAGGAGATTTTTTGAAGATCCAAAACTATCCTCAGATATTACAGGAATAGATTACGAGTTAATATATAGATTAAAAGTGATTTTGGAAACGATTTCGAGCGGATACGATATAAATTTAGAAAAATATGAAAAATATGCAGAAGAAACTGCTTGCTTATACGTGCAACTTTACCCGTGGCACCCAATGACACCCACACTTCACAAAGTACTTGTGCACGGATCAGACATAATAAAAAATGCATTGTTACCCATAGGGCAACTATCTGAAGAAGCAGCAGAAGCGCGCAATAAGCATTTTAGGTCATACAGACAGGATTACTCAAGAAAATTTTCTAGAGAGTCCTGTAACAGAGACATTTTCAATAGGCTTCTTTTAAGCTCAGATCCCTATTTTAGTGCCTCAAGGGTAATACAGAAAAATAAGAAGTCTTCTTTTCTTCCTGAAACATTGGATATGCTTGTATCTGCATCACCAAACCCAGCAGACACACTTCAATCCGAAAGTCACGATGAGATTAATTTATGTATTGATTGATGGAATAATTAGTAAAATTGTAAACATGTTTTTTTTTTTTTTCCTTTTTTTTTATGGAAGTTGAAAGAAAATACATTATTTATACCGTTCACATTACGCTTGTATTATTCCCATCCTTAGCAACTCAAAACCCCAAACAAATGTTTTTGGCCAGCTAGATTAACTAAATACCCCTATGTGCGTCGTTACTGATCGTGTTTGGCCCGAACATTCCGCAGGTGATGCGGAGACATATGTTGTTGAAGGATTGTAGCCTCTTTGTGATGGTGTTAGAGACCAGCCATGTTTCCTAAAGCCCACGAACAGCATGTAGAGCGGGGAGCACCACTCAACTGGTTGTTTTACTATATTCCAAAGTGTGTTGGCTTGGTCAACACAGCTTTGTTGAGGGCCAAAACCAGCTTGCTCATCTCTTAAGGAGCGTTCAATATCTTTGTATGATCTCGGTTTAGTGTCCCATCGGCTTTGCCACCGCAGCATGGTTTGGCATCTTCGTTCTGAGAAGCTAGTGATGAAGAATTCTTTCTTCTTGGAGTCAGTGTTTGCGCCTGGGACAGTGCGGTAGGCTGAGGCAACTCTCAGAGCCGCTGCTCGTTGCACAGACTCCAGTGCTTTGCGCTTCGCTTTGCAGTTTAGCACAATTCCCCATACTTCGCTGCCGTACAGGAGAATTGAGCTTGTGGCCGCCATAATTAGCTTTCTCTTGCTCTGTGTTGGCCCAACGATGTTTGCCATTAATCTGCTTAGCGTACCCGTGACCTTTGCTGCTTTGCTAGCTACATGCCGTATCTGGGCCCAGAAGTTAAGTCTGGAGTCAAGTTGAATACCTAAGTATTTCACTACTTTTCGGGTCACTAAGAACGTGTCGCCTATTTGCATGCTGACCTCGACCTATTCTTATTTGTTTTATTAAACTTATTTATTTATTCTAAATGACGAAAGTATGAAACGAACTGATTTGTGTGAAAAACCTATACTTTAGCCAACTCAGGTTCGCTACTTGAGTCTTTCAATTTGTCCCAATGTAATTTTGAATGAATTTAATTTTTGTACTATAATTTTTCGTATGTAATTTTGAGTCGCTCAAACATAGATTTCCAGATATGCATAAATAATGTCTATACCTCCTAAAATTGAATCTTTATGACATATCTCTCAAATCTCTCAACTACTTCGATCAGCTTTAAAACCCTTTACACGTCTTTATCGAAATCTACATTAAATCAAATCATGAATGAAAAGGGCTTAGCTACGCCTGTATTCTTAACGCCCAGTTGACATGTGGCACTTTCTACCGCATTACAAATATATAATCGCCCCCTTTGTGTAATAAAATAGAAAATGAAAAACTATGCACAACACCTAAATCAAAATTTCAATTAACTACCAATTTGCGCCGCACCCAAAACGAACCTCTTTAGTTAATGAGTGCTCACCTGAAAGTGTCCCCACAAAAAATAACAAACGAAAATTAAGTTATTTTTGTATGCGTAATATTTCATATCTGCTTGTACGAATACCTGCCCCTTTGGCTGGTGCCCCCTCGTGTAGCGATGGCACTTCGTGGAGCTATGAAATTTCACAGGAAAATAATGTCAACACGCTTGATTAGCATCAAATGAGCAGCACAAGTTTGGAATGAAAAATTATTGGAAACTGGAAATTGAAAAATTCAATGAAATCAATAAACAAAAAGTAGCAACAAAAAGAAAAGTAAGTGAGTCGGGTAGAAAAATTAATAAAGTGTTCAGCTGCCAGGGAAGCATTGCCTGGCCAGGCATAGCAAGCTGGTTGTGTGTGTGTGTAAGAGACATATATCGATTAACAATTAATCAAACTGCTGTCGCTGACTCTTAACCACTTGGGTACGAAAGGCTCCCCTTAGTCATGCAGCCAAAGTTACGTCACGGCTATGCCAGCGCGTCTCATTATTATTTTGACATTTTCCAAAGAGATATTTAGATTATCAGTATTTTAAAATCAAATTAAATATATAAGCCTTGTAACGCCTTCGTCTACAAGTAAGCGGCGCATGTATGGACTTATGTTTGTACCTGCATTCGGTAGGTACAGGGTGATGCTATAAGATCACAGATGTTTTTTTTTATAAATAAAGAAATGACAAATTAAATAAAATGAAATAACATCACAGATGTTGTTTTATAAATCAAGAAAAATGGCAAGTTTTTTTGAAGTGCTTTTTTGGTGAAATGTTTTTTTGGTTCATGGCCCTTAAGTCCTTCATACTTTTTGTGCAAATAAGCTCCAGGGAACTAATAGAATGTTAAGATTTTTTTATCCTTCTCATGCTGTTGTAATTAATTGAATTAATTACTTTAATTTTGGCTCTATTAATAGGCCACTTACTGAGTTTAATAAAATCAATCTAACGGGTTTTCCAATAAGAGGTGTTATTTTGATATTCAAAGAATGGTTTCGTTGCTTGTGTGGCACGTAGTGCCGTCTTGTTGAAAATAAACGTTGTCCAGATCAATTCAATCCAATTCCGGCCACATAAAAAATCGTTAATCATCTCTCGATAGCGCAATCCATTCACCGTAACTGTTGTTCCAGCATCATTTTCAAAAAAGTAAGGTCCAACGACTCCGCCGGACTATAAACCGCACCAAACAGTCACACTTTGAAAATAGAGAGGCTTTTCAACAATAACTCTTGGATTTTCTGAGCCCCAGATCCGACAATTTTGCTAGTTGACGAAGCCACCGAAGTAGAAATGGGCTTCATCACTCAAGATGATTTTTCGATGGAATTCCGGATTGATTTCATGCATTTCAACGACCCAACAAAGACACGACGTTGTTGATGATCGGCCGGCTTGAGTTCTTGTGTTAACTGGACTTTATAAGTCTTAAGACCCAAATATTTATGCAAAATACGGTGTAATTCTAATGCCTAACTCTAAAGAACGACAAAGAATGGACAAACCTGGATTTTCGGCTACAACAGCAATATTTTCGGCTGTTCTTGAGCTACGTACACGGGTTTTATTCTTCACATCACTAACTTGTCCCAAGAGCTCGCATTTTTTCCCATCCAAACAATTTCTGTATTGCAGTCCGACAAGGTGCGTCACGATGCCCTAAAAATGTTCAAGTTTTACGAACCGTTTCTGCCAAATTTTCGATTGGGGCTATTGGGTATTTAACAAAATGCATCCAGGAAGCAGTGAGGCCGCTGAGACCTCATGTGCAAAGAAACCGCAACAATGGTAACTTGCCAATAGGCAAACTTAAAGGAAAGAGTTAGGCAAGAAAAATAGGTAGATAGGTGAAATGGTTGAAGTGATCCGATAGTCAAACCGCGATCAAAGCTCTGAGGACGCCATGGTGCAGAGCAAAATTAGTAAACTCCTGTAAGGAGGAGATCAAATCTCTTGGGTGTGAAGGTAACATTTCTCTGCTTTGGGCACCAGGAAATAGAAACCTAGAGGAAAATGAAATTGCTGATGAGCTTGCCAGGAAGGGGACTGAATTGGCCTCAGAGACCTCCTACCCAAGCATCGGCATCCCCCTGACAGTTGTTAAAGGGAAACTGAACAAATTATTTCTCATGAAAGCGCAGAAAAGATGGAGCTCCATTTCTTCATGTGCTAATTCGAAAACCCTTTGCGCCAGTACAATATACAGATCACTCAGAAGGTCCTTTGGACTCCTGGCCATTCAACTTCCAAACTCGTAGCAGAAAAGCTAGTGTTACCCTTTAACCCCCATTGCAGAAGCTGTGGGGACCTTTCAGGGAAGGAGACTGTTGAGCGCTTCCTCTGAAAATATCCGGGCTTGGCTGCTAGACGATTAAGTTCATTGGTGCTCCTTTCTTCGACAGCCTGGAGCAGTGCACCAACCTAAATCCCATCAATCTTCTCCATTACATCAACAGCTTTGGCTGGCTGTAGATATCTGCTTGCTGGAGGTCTCATAATGGTATCAAAACGGCGCTTTAGTGCTACTTGAGGAGTGCCCAAGAGGCTTTACATCAGTTTTAATACGCGCGATTTTGTGCTTCAGCCAGAATTCATCTCGAGGTTATGCGGATAGACCTAACTGCAGAGAAAGAAAGCCAATCGTGTCAAATCTCAAGAACTCGACGGTAATTTGATCTCGCTATTTTGTGAGATAATACGTCCTAGGAATTTCGTTCACAATAGGATCACTAGAACCGTTTGGATCACTGTCACGCGTTGTTCAACTGAGTATCGCTTCATGACCAAATGTGCCAAAGATATTACAAATAGTCTAAAAAAAGTTGTTGTCACAAATAATTATTGCCAGTGATCCAGGATGTACAGATTTTTCTCAGCGATCTTGAAAAAGTGTTGTTGCTATCAGCGCGGTATAGTCACCGATTTTCATTGCCTAACTCATTTAACGATCGGCCCAGGAAACGTGTTGTTTTGACAGGTTGAGTTCCGAGGGAAAGGTGCGTTAGGTGAGTGACTTTGAGAGCGCAGGTGAATAGGTGCTTAGCATTGGCGGTGTGTTTTCTCATATTCTGTATACTTAAAAAACTGTGAGAGTCCAGAAATATTTAAGAAACTTTTATATGAGTATTCTAAGCTTTCCATAGCATTTAGATAGTTAGAAATATATAATTGAAATTTATTGTGCCAATAATACCCATCTTATATACTTGAAGTTGGTTCAGTATATACTTTATATCTTTTAGTAGTTTTAATGTAATTTTGCCAATATTATCTAGGTCTATAAGACCGTAATAAATAAATAAATAAATATTATTATTATTAGTTGCTATCGCGCGGTCTTTGGGCGCAGAGCGCCGAAACAAATGCTTTCCAATATTGTCTACTTCTCGCTTTCGTCTTAATTTGGGTTCATGAGAGAGACTCGTTAATTTCACAAAATTCTTCATTAAGGCTGCATCGCCAAGATCCTCTAGGGCGGTCTTTGTGGCGTGATCTTTGTGGGTTCCAATCCAGTGCTATTCTACTAAAGTTAGTCGCTGGCTTGCGCAACATATCGCCAATCCAATTCCATTTCTGCTTTCGTGTTTCAATGTCAATTGGTTTTTGTCTGCATCGATTGAGGAAATGTCTGTGGCTTCCGCATGACAGATACAGACACCAACAACGTTTCACAGCCATATAGTAGGATGGATTAAACTTGGCGTTGTCAGCTGTTTGTCACGTGCTACGCATACCGATATAGGTTGGCTAAATCAGTAATTACGGGAAAGCCGATGACTATGAGGCCAGGTGGACGCTCTCCCAAATGATGGAATGAGTGTTGGATATTCAGCTCTATCAATAACTAATATTTTTTACATGCAATATAATCCAAACAGATTGTATCGCTTGTACAAAAGTTATGAAGAACAAGATTTAATCCTATAAAGAAGAAGAAGAATAAAGAATTTGGGAAGGTGGTGAGAGTATCCCAATGAGTTTCGTGTAACGTATATCTATATTACTGTCTGGTGTACTAACTAGTTGCGGTTGTGTTTTGTCCTGAATCTCGTCAGTGTAGTGTGAGAAATGCCTCCTGACTAGCATAGGATTCGCCTCAGGCTCTAACAAATGTCTGCAGTGGTGATTCCTATGGTAACAGTCAAGCAGAAATTGTTTGCTGAACATTAAACAACTAATTTTCCTATGAAAGCTGCATTCTTATGACAGCCCCTTCTACGTACTGGAATGATTCTAGTTTTTCTCCGTCCAAGGCTCGTCGTCCGTGTAAATTAGCTCTGTCCAGTGCACTGAGCTTCACCTCTCGTCTATCTTAAAGCTTGTTTGTTGTCGAGATTGTGTTGGTTAACACAACCGTCTGGCCAAGTGTGTGGTTAGGATAGGCTAAAATGGTTGCCCAATGAGAGGGTACAATTGGACGAAGAAAACGATCTAATCTTTGTGATGCCATTGTGAAGGAAGACCGATGGGACGAAGGAGAGAGCGGAGAGAGGTGGGGTGGGGTGGTTAGGAAGATGAATTTAGTGAGTGCGGATTATGAACGATGACTGTACTGTGGTTGCGCCAACGGCTTTATGCTGCTAAGTTTATCAGATTTTTACTGTTAAGGCCTACAATATCAGCAGGGGAAGCAAAGAAGTAACGGCCAAGATGCCTAAATTTTAGTCCCGCGAGAGCAGCGCAGCTAATAAGAAGGTGCTAAGATGATTCCACCTCGTCCTCCATACGTCCGACGCTAAAAGGACTAGAGGTAATTCCAAGTCTCCTAGCATGCATTTCTCGCGGATAGTGTCCAGTGAGAAAACCGACGAAGTTCGAGAGCTGAGAGTTTGTCAACCTTAGAAGATCGCTCGAGCGCCCTCAATCCATACGTGGCCAGAAGGATTTCTTAATCTTACAAGTTTATGTACTTGCCCAGCGTTTGCTGAGTTGGCGCAAAGCCCATCTTTCCTCTCCCTTCGCGGGGAACTCACCTCACATGTCCCTTGTCTGGCCAGCTCATCCGCCTCACAGTTTCCCTCAATGTCGCTATGACCAGGAACCCAAATGAGGCTTATGTCAAAGAATTCGGATGCAATCGAAAGTGAAGCCAGGCATTCCCTGACCAATTTCGAATGCACCATCATAGACTCGAGGGCCCTAATTGCCGGTTGGTTGTCGGAGTAAATATTTACTTTCTTGACTGTTAGTACGCATGTGAGTATCCAATCCGCTTCTTCTTTGACTGCGACTACCTCTGCTTGGAACACACTGAAGTGGAGCGGAATATGTGTGAAATAAACGGACAGAACTCAGTGGCCATGTTCCCAATGACATGACCGCCGCTTTTACTCTCACAACTGCCCTTCGGGTGACCAAATCTGGTAATCTATTATCCTCGTCAGCGACCCGCATCGCACTTGAATCACCCTGTATGTGGATGGATGTGACAGGACACTAAAACAATACTCTCAATTTATTTATATACACACACACAAAATACTTACAAACTATCTACTGCTGTTTTGTTATTGCTTATTTTGTTGCTCATTTAGATAAAAAGGACAATATGTGGTGACATGGGGCTCACCAATATCAACCAACTTCTCGGAAGGTGATAAACAATGCAAGATATTGGCTGTACGCGCCTAGAGGGAATCTAGAGGGAATACAGAAAGAAAAGGCACAAGAAATACGTGCGCACAAGCAAATGTGACAGAAGGACAATGCACAAGTGGTCAGCAGCAGTTATTAGGACAAAAAGGTGAACAAGTGCATCTGTAGCCTCACTACAATGGCAAGGATGTAGCAGGACCTCTTCGTCAATGCTACAACTGGTTTGCTTTTTACACTTTTTTTTCTGAAAACATTTTGTTGGAAAGCAGTTAAAACAGTTGTTATATTAATCGATGGAAAATGTGCGACAGATATTTTGACATGATAACCGTTAGTCACAGTAGAGAATTTTGGGTAATAAATTCTTGAGTTTATAACTTCTTTATGCATTTGCTATGCTGTGGGAGTATTTATGTGTGAAAAAGGTAGATTATTTGCTTTATGTTCTTTTGAATCCGAAAGGTATAAAAAAGACAAAACAATGGAGACTGATTTTATGACTCGAAACCGTTAAGTACGCTAGAAATGTGCTGAAGTAAGTGTAAGCTGAGTTTGTTTGGAAATCTCGTGATTTCCTATGTAAAGCAAATGGACAAAAAAGTTCAAGGAATAGTGATTGTATATAAATTTCTTGCAATTAATAAAAAAAATGTATTTTATTTATTAACTCCGCCTCTATCAGTCATTAATACTCGTCGTTAGCGAGTTCTGGACATTGACAAGCAAAGACGAAAAAAGCTTAAGAGTGTTCGAGTGAAAAGCGCTCCATAGGGTGTTTGGTCTCATACGCTGCAACGATGGAACACATCGAATACGCTACAACGATGAGTTCCTGAACGGGGGTCAGATGTCGTTAAGCACATTAAATCTCAAGAGATTGGATGGTAAGACACATTGTGCGGGTGGAGGACAGCCGCCCTTAAAAACCTTTTTAATAAAAAACTGTCTAACGACACGGATTCGAAGTCGTCAAGGTTAGCTTGACCAAGTCATAGCCGACATGAAAAAGCTACGAGTTGGGAGCTGGAAGTCTATCGCTATGAACCATGCAGATTCGAATGGATTGTGGATGAAGCTAAGGCCTCCGCCTTAGCTGGGTGAGATGATGGTGATCATGATGAATATTTTTTTTAAATAAAACCACCCTAGCGCCCAAAAAGGATGATTTTCTTGGGAGTATAACGAAAATACTAGAAATTTTTCTTATTTATTTTATTTTGATAATCAACAGATAAATTATCTTACAGACTAGACAAAAATGTAAAGAAGCTCAACCCAAATTTGTTAACTAAAATATTATTGTAGAAATCAATATAAATACAATATTCTTCTCCTTGATTGGCGCGATATCCGATTACGCGATTTGGGTCGAGTTTAACAAAGCACCAGTCGTTTCTTTCTCGTGCTAACCGGCGCCAGTTGGAACATCAAGTGAAGCCAAGTAGAAAATTAAGTAACTAAAATTCAAATTTTTACAAAATTAGATCTAAATAAAACGAATTCTAGAAATCTAAAACTAGATAATGAATTAAAGTATGAGAGCAATAGATGTATTACTCGAAATATTAGTCTTAAGGGGGAGCCTGCTTTAGAGGCTTCAAAAATCGATTTTTTTGTCTTTGCACAAATATCTCCCCAAACTATCCAAGAATGTGTCCTCAAAATTTCAGAAGCAAATTCAAAATATTTTCGCAGTTACAGAAGAAATTATTTTTGCGATTTTTCCTAATTGGCGGGAGAGATAGAGAAAAAGTTAAACGTCCTATCGAAATGAGATAACATCGATTCTATTCGGAATTAAATTCTCTTCTAGTTAAACCTAAAAAACCTTAAGAAAGTTATGAGGAACCCACTTTTTAAACAATCTAAAGTGAATTTGTTTTTCCAAAAACATTAACTTTTTTTTTAATTAGCGAAAAATTGTTGAATTTCTCACTTTTTGTTTAATTTTCTTGGTTTAACTAGAAGCTATACTATACCAAAATAAAAGCTTTTTGGGGTTTTGGTTCCAAATGAAAATTGCGACCTGCATCTTTCCCGCCGCAAGACACTTGCCCACTCGAGGCTCCTCGGAAAAATGCTTGTACCAGGCATAATATGACATATATTTTAATGAAAAAATTTGGAAAGACTGCTGAAATGTATAACAATAATACCTGAAAATTTAGTTTCAATCGAATATTTCTTTCCTTCACAAAAAAATCCACCAAAAAATCGATTTTTTGAAGCCTCTAAAGCAGGCTCCCCCTTTAAAGATTACCCATAAAAAGGGTAAAATTTGCAAAGACTTCTCTGTAGAACATTAAAACTTGCCCATTGAAGTAGAACTCTATAGTCGAAGATGTCATTAACAACACTGAAAATAAATGAAAGTGTAAGGACTGTTCCTCTATATTCTAGAGTTCTAGATTACCTTGCTTTAGCCGAGCATTATAGGATATATATATCACATATCCTTTATCCTTTCATGTTTTTTGCCCGTAACGTAATAACATGTGCAAGGCGGCGCAAAATTAATAATCCAATTTTATTTTTCAATAACTTCTCTACTAAATAAAAACAATTTTCTTTTTGATAATGAAATTCTTTATTTTGACCTTTACGCGCTCCAATGCTTATTTGTTCGTATACTGCAGCTCTCTAGTTCACAGATGTCAAATAACACATGGGCTGAAAAGTCCCGGACCTAACACATAGATGGTATTAGTTTTATTGCATTCACCTCTTTTTCAGTTAGTACTAACATGATTGAAAGAAGCTCGCTCGATTGCCTTAAGACTAAAAGGTATATCTGAACTTAAAAGAGGGGATATGAAAGGACATTTAAAGATCTTAGAAGACTTCCTACATAGTCCCATTCTTCATAGGGATGATATACTATCACCCACACCAATACTCTTCAGGAACTTCCAAGTTATAATTAATGAACGCGCAGACTGGAGAACTAATTCTATCACTTTCAAACCTGGCTCTCAGGTTTGGTTTACTGATGGGTCCAAATTGGAAAATGGTAGAACAGGGGCAGGAATCCATGGGCCTAAATTCAAAAAATCGATTCAGATGGGACTCTACCCAACAATATTCCAGGCAGAAATACATGCCATTGAAATATGTGTGAGAGAATGCCTTAGCAGGAAAATGAGAGGTACTCACATTTACATACTTTCAGATAGCCAAGCGGCTCTAAAAGCCCTTCTATCGTAGTTTCTCCATGCAATCTTTGGAACAACAAACCCAAAATTGTGCTAAAATTTTTAAAAGGCCTAAAACTCTAGGGTTACAAAAATAGACCTTTCACAATAGATCAGCTCTGGTCGCAGTGCGTAATGGCCTGCTAATAATAATAATAACATTAAAAACATAGCCGTTAAAATTTCGCTATATTCAATTCGTTAGTTCGCGAGTTATTGTGCTCAGAGTGGCGCTACTTTTGTTGTTCTCAAAACAATGGATCAAAAAGAATTTCGGCTCTAATTTCACATTGCTTCTTAATGGGGGAAAATTACCGTTCAAGCTAAGCAATGGCAACAATAAAACGATGATTTGCTGACTTTAAACGTGGGCATAGGGACACCGATGATGCACAACGAAGTGGATGTCCAAATGAGGCGGTAACACCAGAAAACATCAAAAAAATCCTCAAAATCGTTCTCAATGATCGAAAAGTGAAGACGCGTGAGTTGGCTTATATCGCAAAGATATCTAAAAACGTATTTTTCGTGTTGGGTTTATATTGCATGGCCATTTGACTATGAGACACCTCTGTTCAAAGTGGGTGTCGCGTTTGCTCATCGCTGAATAAAACAAGAAAAACGCGCCGAGTCAAAAGTCAACCAAAACAATGTTAAAACTACATGAATCGAACTTCGCATCGCTCCCAGATCCACCGTATTCGCCAGATTTGGCTCTCGCCGGTAAGAAATTTTTTATTTTGAGGCAAAAGGCAAATCGTTCTAAAAAAGTGGTATTGAAATGTTAGAGCGGCACTGGAATGATTGCGTTGTTATTGATGGAAATTATGTTGATGAATACAGCTAATTTTGAACAACAAAAAACGAGTTCTCTTTATGAGGCCCGGGAATTTTTAGCTCATGTGTTAAGTTCTGTCTCGCAAAAGATTTCAGCCCTAATGACGGAGTCCATTACACCATCCATTATGTGAAACAAAACTATCATATCCTTGACTCTACAGCCAGAGCTCTAATAAAGGTGAATGCACCCACACTAAGACCCTTTTCTACTTGTTCCAATAAGGGTAGCAAATTAAATTATGTCAGATTTTTCGGCTACTTCAATTTATACACTC
>JAYXIM010002133.1:0-12553 GCA_037575425.1 Anastrepha fraterculus
AGGGCTGCACATTTTAATCAAGTACCAGCTGAACGATGTGTGTATGCGCCGCCATAAACGGCAGAGCGACGGTAAGCGATGAAAAAATGCAAAATTAAATTTCGAAAAAAAAAAAAATTATAAATGCATTAAAAAGGTAAACGTAGAAACTTAAAAGACCTATTAGTGAAATTACGGTGCGCATTTGCATTAAATTTTATAACATTTTTTTTAATTTAGCGCAACACTTTCATTAAATTTTATTATTGCACGAAAAGTATGCGAAGTAGGAAATTTTTCAATATTCAAAAAAAGGAGAGAAAATATGTTCACACACACACACACATACATTCATGTATATGCATGTATAATTTGTCTAAGTGTACGTGTGTGTGTGCGTGCGCTTTTAACCGAAGCATCTTATTTATTTGCTTTACACCAACACTTTGCACCAGCCAGTCACCTTTGCAGCCGTGGCATTTCTACACCGATTCTCCCAACCACGCAAAGTCACGCCATTCCAGCTCGGCGCATGCGGACGGACAAATTCACCAGCCAACAATTCCAACGACCGCTTCGACTGTATCCGTTTTTGCCCTGCTATTTCTGGTTGGTTTTTGCCAAATTCAGTGCCATTTGAATTTTAACGCCAGACAATTGGGCGTTTCACGGTTGTAAATTCATTTGTTAAACGACGGGCTCATAAAATTTAGTTCTGTTAGTTTTTTCTGTCTGTTTTTTCGTGCGTGGTATTTATTTCTCATTGCCTGGCTATGTTTTTAGTTGATTCTTGGCAGCCAGATTACAGGCTAGCTACTTCTCGATAGGACCATTTTTTTTGGAGAAAAAACCATAAAACTATGAGGCAAGTCAAGGGAGGCGTTTTTGTGAGTTTGCTGGGACTCGTAAAAGATAAATGTACGCAAGCAACATACAAACATACGTACGTGCGTGTATGTGTTTATTTATTATATAGGCCTGCATGCAGGAACTTGAATGTACACACATACATACATACGTGCATATAATAGCAATATTTAGCAACTATCCAAATCCAATCCGTAGCAAATACTTTCGAGTAATTTTTTTTAATTGCTTGTGTGATTCATTAGACAAGCGAAATATTTTTAAGCCATTCAAAAAATATCAATACAGTCGACTCTCGTTAATTCGATGGTCGAGGGATTCTTAAAGTATTACGAATTAAGTGGCTTGTCCAGTATCTTTTAGCAAGCAAGACTGACGCTAACCGACTTGAAAAAGAAGGTTAGGGGGTTTTTAACGCATGCTATCAAACTAATTACCGTGTAATTTTGAATGAATATGTACAAAAATGCCATTAAATATAAGAAACGCAACTCCTGAAACGAACACTGCGAGTCCATTGAATTTGTGAAGATTCTGCCAGGCTAAGCAAGATCCTTTCGAGGGACCACTCCCGCAGAACTCTTGTAAATAGAGAGGACGGGGAGTGAGCTGAATCTGCAGAAGATTCTTTGACCATCCTAGTGCATAATCACTTTCCGGAAAATTCTATCCCCATGTGACATTGTCGACCCGAGTCGGCAGGTAGGGCCACTCGATGTTTCCCTGGAATATATTCTGTCAGTTGACAGAATCATGTGGGATATCAAATAGTTTCCCCCTTTAAATCTCCTTGTTTTGACGATATCTTGCCTGCGATGCTTCAGAAAACAAGTACTTCGGTGGTTCCTGTTCTGCAAGAAATCTACTTGGCATGTATCAGTCTTAATCACGTTCCCGCCAAGTGTTTTTTTCATACCCAAGGCAGGGAGGAGTGGTTACGACTCGACCAAAGACTTTAGGTCTATAAGTCTTACCTCATTTATCCTAAAAGTGTTTGAAGGATTGGTTGATTGTCATATCCGAATCCAAATTATCTCCAGCGCAACTCGCTTACCTGAAAGGGAAATCCACGGAATCAGCCTTACTCGAGGTCGTAAGGGACTGTGGAAAAATCTCTGAAAGACAAACAATTCACTTTGGCGGCCTTCATAGTTATAGAAGGTGCTTTTAATAACAGCAGTGCGGAGTCAATTATCACTGCGTTAGATAGACCAGAGATGGAAGACCTATCTGTCTCTGGATCTCGTCCCTGCTTGGCTGCAGGGAAATTAATGCGGTCTTGAGAGGAGCTAAAGTCGCTAGATTCGTTCACAGGGTGACGCCGAAGGAAAGTGTCCTTTCGCTCCTATTTCGGCTAGTTCCTATTGGCGAAGTTCTGATAAAGCTAAATAAGGGTGGGATTAAGGTAGTAGCATACGCCGATGACTTGGGACCGTTTCCCTCAGTCATGGCTGAGATTTTGGAAAGGTCACTGGCTGTACTCAGTCGTTGGGCTGCCACTTGTGGCCTCCGAGTCAACTCTAACAAAACGGAGCTGCTGCTATTTACCAGAGCATGTAAAACTTGCCCCAGTGCTGCCCTGAATGTCCTTTTGCACTTACTTCCCATCGACTATTCCGTCAGTTCCATCGAAGCTCAAAGTGCAATCAGGTTAAAGGAGGTTGGCATCTGGAGACAATCTCTCAAAGGACATGGTAGCACTTTCGGGCAGTTAATACCGTATTTCTCCGAACTACGAACAGGTCTCTCTATCCGGAAACTAGAGTTTGAGGGTCGTGCTAGAGCAGTCTTTCCAAATAGGCAGGATTGGATCGAGGGAAAAATCTGCACCGAAGCTTGCACCTCTGTCTTCACTGACGGTTCCAAGATGTAATCGGGAGTCGGAGCGAGGGAGATATTAACATTTTCTCCGATAGTCAAGCTGCGATTAAGGCTCTGACGACGTCATGGTGCAGAACGAAATTAGTAAGCTCCTGTAAAGAATAGATCAAATCTCTTGGTTGTGCAGGTAACATTTCTCTGATCTGGATTCCAGGACATAGGAACATAAAGGGAAATGAAATTGATAATGAGCTTGCCAGGAAGGGGACTGAATTGGCCTCAGATACCTCCTACTCGGTCATCGACATCCGCCTAACAGTTGTTAAAGGGGAACTGCACAAATTATTTCTCAGGAAAGAGCAGAAAAGATGGAGCTCCAGCTCCACACACATGCGGAAAAGCTAAGGTTACCATTTAACCCCCATTGCAGAAGTTGTGGGGACCTTTCAGAGAAGGAGACTGTAGAGCATTTTCTCTGTAAATATCCGGCCTTGGCAGCTAGATGACTAAGGTCACTGAGAGCTCCTTTCTTCGACAGCCTTGCGCCGTGCGCCAACCTAAATCTCATCAATCTTCTCCATTATGTCAACAGCTCTGGCTGGCTGTAGATATATACCTGTTGGAGGTCTCATAATGGTATCAGAACGGCGCTTTAGTGCTACTTGAGGAGTGCCAGGTGCCTTCAACCATTTTACCTACCTAACTACTTACCTACGAATTATCGAGTGTTTGAAATATTAAACTGTTCGAAATACTTGAAAGAAAATAAATAAAACTTCGAGTTATAAAGTGTTTTTATTTAACTGCTAATGTTTTACATATTCATAATGTGAATTAATTAATCTTTGAAAATATCTTATTTATACGGGTTTGCTTCGAAGCACATTGCTGCTGCTCAGTCTTTCCAATAATTTTTAGGAGAAAAGGCTTTGGAAGTTATCGAATGAGGCTTTTGCTACCTTAACTGACATCTCTGCCAAAGGCTCCGATGCATCGTCTTTATCTTCATCGTTGCTCTCTTCATTCGTATCTGTCGCAGATGAAATTTCGCCATCGGTTAGTGATCCTGAGGCAGCAACATCTTCATCCACTTGAACATAGCCAGAAAAACTTACACCGCTGATGTCAACTACTGGTACGATTGATGTTTCTTCATCATCCATAATTATTTGCGAATTACCTTGACCTTCTCTTACGAAAGCCGATTTTTTACAGCTCTTGAGTATCGTTAGGGATGTTACGGCTCTCCATGCCTTGTCAATCGGTAAAATAGCCGTCAGAACCGTGATATTTGTAGTTAGCTGCTTGTCGAGAGATTTCAAAACGATCTTAACAATAGAATTTTCCGGGGAATGCGCATCAACTAGGATTTTTAAAAATTTGCCTGCCCACTCCTCATTCTCTCCTTTGACAAAAGTTTTACATGAATGGTTCTTGGAGAGGACCTTGCTGAGTCTGGCCGAACCTTTTACGGATTCAATGGATTCGAAGTACTCTTTCCAAGAGTTGCGCTTCGCAACTCTAATGGCTTTCTTATTTTATTCTAAGAAACTTAGTTAGTTAGTTCATTCCCATGGTGTTCGATCAATGTACACCCTCTCTGGGCCCGAGTGGTATTTTTGTGGTTTTTCCATTCATATTCCCTCAAGAGAGGAGTGAGCGGAGTGGAAAATTTGGGTACAAAGTATGGCAAACATGTGTGGATAACTCTAAATTGGACCGTGGGGGAGTATTCTGTGAGGAGCTTCCCATCAAGCTCACGTTTAGGCTTCCAGACGTCTGTAGTGCTTTCCAAGCAGAGGTAGCTGCAATAAGGAAGCATTGAATTGGTTGCCTACTTCTGTAATTACTGTTCTTCTATCGTCAGCATCCGAATACTTTGGTATTAGGCTTATATTTGTTCTCGGTCCCAGTGGCATAGCGAGGTACTACTGGTCTGATGAGCTGGGCAGACATGGTACCCTCGAAACGGTTTCACGGCAAAATGAGAGGATTGGAGTTCATTTGAGAACCTTTCCTACTGGAAAGATGGGCCTCGCGTTAAGGTAGTGAGTACTGGGTTAGTGCGCATATGTACAAAATCGCGATGTCCCTCTAGGCACGACTCTGGTGGAGTTCGAGGGAACTTCTGAGTCTTACAAAACCGCATCTCTCAAATTTGGTGAGCGGTCTTACCGGTCATTGTCCGTTAGGTATTCATTCCGTGCGACTTAGAGTTGCCTCAAATCATTTCTGCAGAAGCTGGTTGAAGGATGAGGCGGCATCATCTTTCTACTCAGCTGCCCTGCTCTCATCGGGTTAAAATTCAGATATCTGGGCTTCCACTTTTTTGCTACACATGCGGATATCGCAGGTTTAACATTACACACATGGTGAATTTCAGGAAGTCGGTAACGCAATGTGCAATAATTAGTCGTCGTTTGGCCATCATCTTTCAATCCAAAGTGCCTTTTTCTTTTTTCCACTTGTTCGGCTTTTGTTTTGTTTTTACTCTGTATGGCATCATGGCCGACGATTTTTATTCTTTGTCCAAGTGGGCCCTCGTTGGGGCAGCCCTTTATCCTAACCTAGCCCCCTCCCCAGAATCTCTAATTAGTTTCTATGATTTCATTTCCATGATATCACCGATTTAACATTTAGTGGATCGGCTGCTTGCCTCAAAGACCATGGACTTAAGCTCAATATCAGCGAGAGTTCCGTAATTTGATTGCAGCTGAAAGTTCTGTATCTTTGTTAAACTCAAGTGAAATAAATAAAAAAAAATTTTGAGATAGGGGCAGTTAAAATTTGCCCTTTTCCTCGCCAGACTTACTTAAGGTAAATATACAAAAAAATTCCGCACTGCGTCGAAAATCTCCATTTAAAACCGCATATTTGCACTGCCTGCTAGCGTGTGACTCCGCCCCTTTGCGCTTATGCGCCAGCCGTACACTCGTGAGCACATAATGAAGTTCCCGAGAAATACACAAATCAAGCTCAATAATCGCCAAATCGCGCGAATAAAGCACATCCAATTGCAACACCTCCAGGCAGGCCCAACAGTGCAGCCGTAACTCTTGCGCCACCACCACCAATGCCGCTCCACACCTCCCACCTCCCAGCTACGTGTACTCGTGCAAATAAATGTATAAATGGGTGTGTATGTGTGTGTGTGTATGTGGTACTGTGCGCATTTTAATAATTGTGTATCTGTCAGATACACAGAGCCATGCAGCAACCACAGCAGCAATTCCTCGTTGCAGATGCAATTTATCCATGAATTTGTTTTTAATTTTCAACACATTCGCTAATTTGATTTTTAACTTCCACCACTCGCTTGCCAAGCATCCGAACATAGCACTTCACCCAGCTATGCGGGCAGCCACTGACTGACCAATTCCCAGTACCGCCGGGCGTACGTTTATTATTACTGCCAATGCCAACATTTCTACGTTTGCTGCTGTTGCTGATTACAGCCCAAGCAGTGGCAGTTGTTTGTAGCAGCGAATCAGCAAACCAACAAAGCAACAAAACAAAAAACAAGCCACAGAATTAAGTTAATCGTGCCAGAGCGCGTTGCTCAGTTATCAATTCCATGACGCCTGCCCAACTTGCCTGCCTGCCTGCCAGCCTGCCATCGTCGGCCACACGCCCCGCACCACCTGCACTGCCGTTCGCGCCTATGCAATTGTGGCGTTTATCCTTTTGCTTTGCTGCTGAACTTCGGCTTGTTAGCTGCATAATTTATGTGGCTTGCGATGGTCGTTGGCGTTGCCAATGCCATTGATGCCATTGCCCGTCGTTGCCGTCATACGGCATAGCCATCAGGCAAAATGTGCCCGCGTCACCCCGTTCAGTGGAAACGTTTGCTCTGTAGTATACGTGAGCTTCCATGTGAGTGTGTTTGTATGTATGTATGTATGTCTTCTGGCGCTGCATTTTGCAACGACAATTGCAATAGCCGTTGCTCCGTCGCCCGCTTGTGCCTGCGTTTATTGGCTTCGTCGTTGTTTTCTTATCCGTCTGCGCGCAGGCACAACCAGACAAATCGATTTTCAACGCATTGCGTCGTCTTCTCGTCGTCCACGTCGTCATCGTCGTCGTCATTGTCTGCGCATGAATCGCTTTTGCCCTCTCTTGCAGGCCAAATTACATTTTTTGTTTGTTTGTTGGGCTTTCGGTTGAGAATTGCATACAAATTCACAGTGAGCGTGAAAGGATTAAGGATTATTAGCGAGTGAAAACAAAGAGTGGTTAAGGGAGTGTTGTAGAAACTTTCGGGCGAATCGAAAGTGAATAAAAAAATATCACTTTTTTGCATCTTTTTCACCTAACTCTATCAGACAGGCGAAACATAAAAAAATCGGCGTGCCTTCATCGCAAAAATATTAGGTGCGCAACTAAGTTATCGCTGTTATTTTTTTTTTTTTTTTGATGAAAATACAACTTTTTTCTGAAAAAATGGTTACAAGTGAATCACTGAAAGTATTGCCCATCGTTGGCTACTACTTTTTCCCATCTTTGTGGTAGGTCTCGTATACTGTTCATCTTCTGAGGCTATCCACGGATCCCAGCCATTTTTCGATGTCTTCATATGAATGGAACTGCTGCTTAGCTAGACCATAGTAAAGTTGGCTTTCAATGCCGCAATCGAAGCTGGTTTATCCACAAACCATTTAGACTTTACATACCGCCACAAATAGGAGTCCAGAGATGTGTTATCACACGATCTTCAAGCCCAATCCACTGGTTTGAGACGAGAGATAAATCCATTGTGTCACGGGCAGTAAGAGAAAGTAGCGTGGACCTAATGGAATAGAAATATTGTGGAGATCATGGACTTCAATTTCCGGCATGCGGCATCAAACAGTCGTTTATCATGGCGCTATGGCGTTCGTCATTTACTGTTACATTGGCGCCAGCTTCATCTTTTAAAAAATATGAGCCCATAGGCGGCACCAAAGGGTTGTTTTCAATGGATGTAAAGGCAGTTTTTGAATGGCTTTAGGTTGCTTTTCAGCCCAAATAGGGCAATTTTCCTTATTCACGTAGCCATCAAGTCAAAAATGAGCTACCTCAAGTTGGCCTAAGCGCGCGATTAACACTTTTTACAGAGCTTCGATTTGTAAACATTGTTGCGGCGTAAGTCTTTTCATGATGAAACGTCAATGAATTGTGAAAAAAATATGTATTTAATTTGACATCCACTAACAAAGTTCCGATCAAGGTACACCCCAAAGTGGGCAATCTCTCCACTTCTGTGGAACTTAACTGTCAATAATCTTCTGCAAGAACTTGAAACAATGGAAGGGAAAATAGTCTCATATGCCGATGATATTGTTATAGCAATCCCGGTGAAACACCTTCCAACATTATGCGATCTTCAACAAAGATCTCTCAATAGACTATCACTTTGGTGCAAAAGTCGAGGACTTCAAGTAAATCCGGAAAAAACGGAACTCATACTAAAGGGGTTTTCAATTGGCGCGGGTCGATTTTGGCGCCCTGTGGCAGCCGTTTTGTTTTGGTGACATCTGTCAAATCTTTTGTTTATTATTCAGTTGTTTATGCCAAATCATCATGATAAGTTACACGTTCAAATGATACAACTTTATTATCAAAATGAGTGTTCATTAACGCAAACGTTGCGCGTATTGCGCCCAGTAGACGCGGTGGCCTTTCCAATTTCTTATGGCCCATATTGAACCATATGGACCTAGACGACATGTGGTTCCAGCAGGACGGCGCTACGTGTCACACAGCAAACGCCATTTTATTCCACTTCAACATCTACCCGGCCTTATTGAAAAACCATATATTTAGCAGGAAACAAAAACACCTGCTCTTAAACACATATTCCTAGGTGGGAAACCACTTAGAGTAACAGAAAAGGCGAAATATCTAGGACTTGTACTGGATAGGAAGCTATGTATTGGGGACTCACAGTCGTAGATAGAGTACGCAAATTTATGATGGCATTGTACTTCTGCGGAAGGCTAATTGGAAAAAAATGGAGATTGGAACCCAGAATGATACACTCGCTGTACACAGCAGTGGATAGGCCTATTCTCTACTATGGTATTGTAATATGGTGGAATGCCATTGAGAAGGGGGTGAACATCAAAAAACTTGACAAGGTTCAAGGACTAGCATCTGTTCTCATAACTGGCGCGATGTCAAACACACCATCGAAAGCATTATAGGCGACATTAAACTTCCTGCCGGTAGATCTGTAGGCAAAATATATCGCGCGTAGCACGGCAATAAGGCTAAACACTCTAAATAAGTGGTCAAATAAGAGTTACGGTCACGTCAAAATCCTGGCTGGCACTTCAGAGATTCCCAGATTGGTGGACTATGCATTCCCGCCCGCACTTGCCATTACAAAGTTCACGATCCTCCTACCCTCAAGGGAAGAGTGGGAATGGGACTATGTAAGACAGGGCGAGTCTATCATGTATATACAGATGGCTCAAAGCTCGAGGGTAGGGTGGGCGGAGGTGTATACTCCGAGCATCTGCGGATTTCCTTCAGTTTTCGGCTCCCCCGCTACTGCAGTGTCTTTCAGACTGAACTGATGGCAATAATGAAAGCCGCGACACTGGTATAGTGTGATGCGATATCTGGAAATGACATCTAAATTTTCACTAACAGCGAGGCGGTGACAAAATCCTTCACAAAACAGTCGACAACCTTCAAGGTAGCCATGAAATGCCGCACATCTCTTCAACGAGATGGCTGAGTCATTTCGCTTAAGGATAATATGAGTTCCTGGCCATTACGACATTGGGGGTAACTGCAGAGCCGATGAACTAGCGAGACTCGGCACCAAGTTGATCGATGAGTACATAGACAATGACACAGGCATACTCTTACAAACATATAAGCAACTTATCCTTGAAGAAATCGTGAGGAAAGCAAGCGAAAGATGTCGTAATGAAGCCACCTGCAAAATCCACCGTCAACTGTGGCCGACTCTCAATGCTAAACGCAAAGAATCTTTGCTAAGCCAAAATAAACACAGCCCTAGCACACTGATTTCAGTTATAACGGCACATTTTCTAATAGGTAGGCACGCCTAAAGGATGGGTGTGCAAGCACATGACTTCTGTAGAAGTGGAAGTGGAAGAGGAAGAAACAATCTTGCGCCTTCTGTGCCATTGTCCTGCTTTATTCAGACGGAGATTTGCTATTCTAGGCAAGCAATTTTTTTAACGAATTGGAAGATCTTAGGTCTGCAGAAATAAGAGGTATTCTAAAATTTTTGAAAAGCACACACTGGTTTTAGGAGAAATAGGGAAAGCTCCCCACGCGCCATCACAATGGGCTATGAGTGTGTCCCACACCACAACCTAACCTTGATAGTAGTTACGCGTGATCTATCAAAATAACCTATTGAAAAGAGTGCCTCCAATCTGATCACACTTTATTTAAAATACCTAGAAGCCTCAACCTGCAGTTGAACTTTTTTTGTGTCCAAACAGCTTTAAATTTCAATCTCGCAAACAAAAGCACAAAACACTTTTTTTCGGTGTGGTTGCTATAGTCAGCATTTGCTAGTTCCTTCATCCATTCAAGCCTTGCCTTGTACCTCACTAAAAACTTCTGCAATCTAAACCTTATGCCCTGCTGCTCTCCACCACATTCACAACAGCCAACATTGGACATGAACCGGAAACATAACAAATCATAAATTAAACCCTCGTTAACCAAACTTATTACCTGGCGTACGCGCCCCCTTTTCGAGCCAAGTCGAGTCAAGACCAGGCAGACTCAGCTCTCATACTGCCGTTGGCTTGCTGCGTTTCAACAGATCGCCTTCTGCACTTTTTTGCCAACACTAAAACTGGGGAGTACCAACATGCACGAGTATGTCCAAATGTGAGCAGGCCACTGAGGCATGAATAAAAATCGAATTGTGTTTTCATTTTATTACTTGCTTAAATTATATTGCACTATTAAGCGAATTTAGTGGAAACACTTTGAGTTTTAAACGGTGGAAAGGGGAAAACTCAAACGTCTGTATGCGCAAGTGTGTGCGTTGGCCAGGGTATTGTTGTTGTGGTGGCCGCCGGCGATTGGCCATAGCAGTAATGGCAATGGACGGGCGAAAAAATGTATCGTTTTAGCTTGAATGGCGTGAATGGATGCTGAGTCAATAAATGAAAATGGACAGTCAATGGAGAAGGTGTTAAATAAATTTTGAAATTGCAATGAATGAGTTGGCCAAAGTTTTGTATGTATACGGTTTGTGTGGGAATATGTGTGTATGTAGTTGTGGGTAAAATATGAATGCCTGTAGATGCTTCAATATGTAATAACTTTATGTGTATGTAATACCATTATGGATTTTTTTTCAGAAGAAAAATTAACAATTATTATAAGGTGCTTATACTTATGAATTATCAAACATTAACAAAAATTATTACTTGGTCGAGTACTTTTATTTAAGTGTACGCAGTCATACTCATTTCTATATTTCACACTCTATTTCTATAGGTTTACCTCTAGGCTTTGAGTTGGCATTCCTCTTGTGGCAGGTGCTAGTCCGTCGTCTATCCACAAGCAATGCATTTTCTACGTCTCCTAACCAAAACTTACTTGATTTTGTTTGACTTCTGCAGAGATGACATATTAGGTTTAGACTCGTCGAGTGCCTTCCGCTCGTCACTTTAGCGGTCATATGGAAAAACCCCTCCTTATTAGTCACTTGTAAATGCAGCTTTTATCCGTTTTTTGTAACCTGCTTGATATCCTTTGAATTTATTTTGCGCATTTTTGATAAATTTGTGCAGACAAATTAGTGCATACTGTAAGGTTTGGACGGCTAAATTTTCTTTGAAAAATACCTATCTTTAAAATGTTTTAAGATTTAGTTTCGAGCCGATGTGAATTTCAGAATGTCTCAAGAGTCTTACTTGGACAGGCCCTTTCTATCCTTTATGCGTGTTGGTTGCCAAGTAGCAATCAATTTTGAGTCTGAGACGAAGTTCAAGGTACTTAACTTATGTGCCACTTACCTATATTGCCTGCATTAATGTGCAGAGGGACTCGGAGTGCTTTCTTGAAAACGATGCAGTAGCGGCAATAATAAGGAGGAAGAGGATGATCTTTGATGTGACAGTGTCATACAGAGGAAAAGCAATTGTCGGTTTAAAAAATGCGTATAAGCTGTCAAAACAATTTTTATTTCATTTCTTATTTCATTGAGCGTACTATGTTAAACAAAAAACACACATTATTTCTCTTTCTTTTAAACAAAATGGCGCAACTTAGATTTGATGGCGATGGACATCCGTTTTTGTTACGGTATCTGCTACTCTCTGCCAATTCAATTTAATCTGCTGCTCATATTTAATTTCTTTTTCAGTTTTGGCATTTTTTTTTTTTAACAGTTGTCCATTATTTTCTAATGGGTTGCATTGGGGGTAGAATTTGGTGGGTTGTGGTCCTTTAATTGCCCTGTGGTTTTCATACCAGTTCATGGCAAGGCGGCTATAATGACAATGTGCTAAATTAGGCCAGAACAGAATTGAGCCTGTATGTTGTTTTATGAATGGCGGCAAATGTTTTTGCAAACACTCCTTCAAAAAAATTTCTTGATTTTTAGTGCCCGTGGTAATGAACGTTTTGCTTTTAATTTTAATACCACACTGGCAGATAGCTTGGCAAACCAAACATTTTTTGCACACTTTCCCAATATTCTTATCTTAGAACCACCTGGGATTCCTCTTCTCTCCGCTGCAGTATTAAACTCAGCGTCCTGAATCTGTGTAATATCTATTGTGACGCATGTGCGCATCGTCCATAACCACCCAGTCATATTTATGAATATCTTGACTGTATAATTTTCGCGCACGTGTTTTATCACTTTTATTTGGTTTGCTATTTTGATTGGGTGCTACAA
>JAYXIM010002139.1:0-14739 GCA_037575425.1 Anastrepha fraterculus
AGTCATTAAAAAATTTTATTACCTCCATATTTAACTCAACTGAACATTTCGATTGGTCATAACTTCGCGAAATTCGAGCTAAGCACAAGTTTTTATAGCTTTTAGCCAAATTTTTGCTAAACTGGATCTTCTTTCTGAATTAAGCAAATATTAAAATTCCAAACTGCCATAATCGAAGAATGTGAAGGTTTGCACAAGCAAGAAATTATCATTCATTTTAAATTAGATCACTAAAAGTTCGCAACCAATTCACCACAAAATGAGCGAAGCAGAAAACAAATTTGATTTGCAGTAATATTTAAAAATTCGCATGAAGCGGTAAGTGTAAAATGTTTTGTGTTTTTTAAATATTATGTAATATTTTGCGGAGTGAGGGTTAGATAATTACTTTCTCACTTTGCGACTTTGATATCGGTGGCACGTCCCTTCCGAATTCGATGAAGAACGTCTCAAATCACTTTTGAAGGAGAACAGTCGCCAAAACAGACGTGAATTGGCGGAAAAAATCCACTGCGATCATAAAACTATTCTCATTCACCTTCATTCAATGAGATTTACCGAAAAATTCGAAGCCTGGGTGCCTCACCAGCTCAACAAAAAAAAAACAAAATAAAGTCGCCTTCAAATTGCCTCTCAGCATCTCGTCCGCCATCGAACAACAAGCGGTCATAAATAGCGTCTTTTGTGAAGAATTATCACACGAGATGAGAAATGGTACCTTTTCATCAATATGAAGCAAAGGAAGGAGTGGGTGGCTCCAGGAAATACGCCAAAATCGAGAGTCAAGGCGCATCTTCAACTGAAGAAGATGTTTGATGGGACTGGGAGGGCATGGTGCACTATAAAATGCTCGAAAAGAATGCCACGATCAACAAGGAGCTCAACAGGAGCTCGACTGAGAATATCTGATGGACATGGTCAAAGCCTACACTCCATGAGCTTTTATGGGAGGTCCTTCAGCATCCGCCGTATTCTCAGGTCCTTGCACCGACCGATTGCCATCTTTTCTGCTCCGTGCTCCCTGTCAAACCATATGAAGGACGTTACTTTCGAAAACAAAGAGGTCCTTGAAAACTGGCTCAACAACTGCTTTGAAACCAATTTTTATAGTTTCTTGTAACTACGTATTTACTTATATAGGTGGCGCAAAAGTAACCTTCCGATGTTTTTTGGCTGTAATTTAAAAAAAAAAATGAAGTACTTTGATTCTTCTTGTGGATTATTTTTATTTGGTATTTTAATTTTCTTTGCATCAAGTCGAGAATATGATGTCATGTAAATGGCCGCCGCCACAGTTGATTGCCATTTGAGCCCTTTTTATGGCATTTTCCATCATTTTGGCCAAAACTTCCTCACATTCTTGACGGATATTGTCTTTAAAAGCTGCAAGAGTCTGAGGCTTGTTGACATAAACCCGCGACTTCAAAAAGCCCCACAAAAAGAAGCCTGGAGCGGTCAAATCAGGCGATCTTGCTGGCCAGTGCAAATCGCCAAAATCGGAGGTTAGGCGCCCGGGAAATGCATCCTTCAGCATATCGGTTGTAGCACGTGCATTGTGTGCCGTTGCACCGTCCTGTTGGAACCACATGTTTTCCAATCCCAATTCATCAAGTTGCGGCAAAAAGAACTCGTTGATCATTGCTCTGTAGCGTTCACCATTCACAGTAACCGTTTGGCCCGCGACGTCTTCGAAGAAAAAAGGTCCGATGACTCCTCCAGCGAAAACAGCACACCATACAGTGACTTTGAGCGGGTGTAATCGCTCTTCGTGGGTTACACGCGGATTTTCAGTGCCCCAGAAGCGTAAATTTTGCTTATTTACGTACTCGCTAAGATGGAAATAGGCCTCATCACTCATGATTATTTTTGATGAAAAATCATCTTCCTCTTGGTGGTGATTAAGGATGGCTTGAGCGTATGTTAGACGCGATTGGTGGTCAGCAGCTAACAGCTGATGCACCGTCTGGACTTTGTACGGAAACATCTTCAAATGTTGTACCAAAATTCGCTGTAAAGACCGTCGACTGATACCCATTCGCGTGGCACGTCGTCTGGTCGATGTCGACGGCGCTTCCATGACGTCCCCGGCTACAGCAGCAATATTCTCTGCAGAACGGCTACTCCGGGGTCTGCCACGCCTGGCAGCATCTCGTGTTGTCGCAGTCTCATCGAGGCGAGCAGTTAAACGTCGCAGTGTTTCACCAGTAGGGGTTGGACGGCGACGAAATCTGCGACGAAATTCACGTTGTGCCAAAGTCACCGACCGATTATTGGTCAAATAAATAGTCAGCAATATTCCGCGTTCTGGAGCAGTGTAGCGCAACATTTTTTATTAACGTGTATTTCGCATGTGCTTACTACACAAATGTCAAAACAGAACTGACATTAGGGGTCAATCGCAAAATTTATAGCATTTTCTGATAGGAGGATTACTTTAGCGCCACCTGTTACAACTACTTAAACCAGTTTTTAATTTCACGAGCAAAAAAACCCCCTATCGGAAGACTTATAATTTGTGCAAATGACTGTTGCACGTCACTCTTATTTGCCATTTGTGAACTGGACAGCTTCGGACAAGCGCATAAAAGTCAAAATAAAGATTTCCATCACTCAATATCACTTTATGAATGAAAGCAAAAGTGAAAAACAGTTTGAAGTTAAAAGCGATTAAAGCAAACTGGTACCTGACAAATAAAACATATAACAGACTGCTATCAAAACGTTTTTTTATCTTAACATTTTCCTCTACGGCCTTAATCATGCGAATCAAAAATTCATTTGTCAATGCAAAGTAGGCTTTAATTTACAATTACTATACCATCGAGATCAATCACTTTTTTTAGCAATCACTTTTCCTGGACCATAATAAATTGTTGACAAAAATATTTGTTTTTTTTACCATTCTGAAAAGAATTTTGGCGCAAACGGCATTGGAAAATATTTAACCATAATCCAGTGAGAGGGAGTGTAGGGAGAGAAGCACGATATTACAAGAGCAGTAGAATGGAGCAGCATGTCTTTATAAGTATCTACTGAGACTCAAATTTCCATCGTGGAACATTTCTAAAATTGCCTGAAAAGCGGCGAGTCGAAATTAAATGAATTATTTTTTATTTTCGTGATTTTCATACATTTTTTTTTTATTATTATTCATTTTGAAGAAAATTGGGAGAATTTTATGCCAAAAAAATTCGATCAGACTAATCGTCTACTTAACGCAAAATACCACTAAATGATGTTTAAATATAATGAAGTTTTACAAAACCAAACAAATCATCTTAATTTTTATTCTATGGTAAAGATTACCTCAACATTTTGATAGAGTCTATAAAATTTAATTAAAAACAAATTACTTTCATTAAGAATAACATCAATTAGCGTTGATCGCTCATTTGATAGATGCAAATTAAAAAATATAAATGAAGTTATTATTTTTGAATTGTCTGCATCCGTATGACGCTGATGTGTTGGTAATTACCAACAGAGAGTAAATGATTATATTTGCATTTTTAATAATTTCAAAATTTGCTATTTCATCTTCCAGTCGAATTTTGTGTGAGTAAGATTTTTAATTACGTATAAGAACAATAATTTTATAAAACCTTCAAAAAGACTTTGTCATAACCATTTTTTCAATTAGTGCCAAATACCTTCATTAAAAAATATTTAGTTGGCATATTAAGCATTTTTATGTCTTAATGTATGTAACAGCATCAAAAGGCTTCGTGATAGATATAAACATACATAAGTATATATACGAAAAGCCTCGGAGTGATGAGAGGAGTCGATTTAGATATGCCTGTCCGTCTCCCCGTGCGTGTGATACGTTTGGTTAAGTTGGCGCATAGGCCAACCAATGTGAAGCGCGATGCGATTATGTAAACTAATCAAAAACTTTTGAAAATCCTTGATTTTTACAGTGCCAACATCTTCCAATGTATTAAAGAATTGTCTATCTAAAGTGGTGAATCTTTGCATAGAAGCAGAATCTAGGAGCAGAATCTTGTAGTCCTCTTCTTCATCTAGACAAAAGCCAAGTGTTTACGCGCCAAATGTCTCAATAAATTCCAAACAAATTAAGCTCGTAATACTCTTATTATTTATTTATTTATTTACAAACGTGGTATAATAATATAATTATTTTAACACGAGGATAGGATCACTGGCTGCCAGGACCTTCGGCTCTCTGATTTGTTATAAAAAGAATTATGAATTAATTACAGGCAAGCTAGGTAAAGTCATGGTAAATTAGTTAAATAAGTTTCTTTAAATCGGTTTGTGCTAAGTAATCTGACATTTTTATAATATTTTCGTAGCATATATTTTTTAATAGTGATGATGGGATTTGGTCCCCAAAAATATTGCTCCTTACTGTGGAAAATTGTGTGCAGTTGTCGAGAAGATGATTTGATGTTAGTGGTGATGTAGGGCAGTGCTGGCAGTTTGGGCGATTAGTTCTGTTGAATATATAGGAGTGGCTTGCAATCGTGTGCCCAAGCCGTAGCCGAACAAACATTTTGACATCATTGCAACGGCAGTAAGATGGATACTCGGGTTTTAGCCTGTTTGGATTAAATGTAGTGTATTGTTGCTGTATAGATCCCCATGTAACCAATTGTTTTTGATACAGGTGATTGACTACATATTTATTGAAGTCTTTTTACGAAAAATTGTTAAATGTTTTGAGCGGTTCCATGGTGGCCAATTTAGCTCGTTCGTCCGCTATTTCGTTCCCTTTAATGCCTGCGTGGCCTGGTACCCACATTAATTTTATGTTGTTGTTATTGCCGATCAGTTTGTTGCGAATTTGGGAAATAACATACGTCTTATTTCTTATATTCAGTATTGACGCTATTGTTGATCTGCTGTCCGTGCATATAATTGTTTTACGATTTGAGTTTTCAACAGAAATTAGCCCATTCAGGATTGCTGTGGCTTCTGCTGTGTAAACAGAGGCAAAATGGGGAAGGATGCCTGCTGAGACAGTGTTCCCCGAAGAATCCACGACTGCGAATGATGTACTTGTCTCAGTTTTTGATCCATCAGAAAATATCATGTTCCATTCGCCAAGTAGAGGGTTAGTGAGCTCTGAAAATAAGCGTTGATAGGTTATTGGGCTAGTGCCACTTTTATTGAATTTTTCTAGTTCCAAGATGAAAAAAGATTTGTTTATGTGCCAGGGCGGGAAGTCTTCTTTTTCTGAGATTACTGGTGAGTGTATGCCAAGTTCTTTAGCCAAGTCGATGATAAGTCCAATTGTTGATTTCCGTTTTGGCGTTTTTTTCCGCTGAAGTTCGGTTAACACTGTTTCATATAAAGTGTTGTTGTTGCACAGAAATAACTTTGGAATGAGTTTCATGAGAGATGCATCAAATCTTTCCTCTATTGACGGTAATCCAGCTTCAGCTAATACGAATTTTATCGGAGATTTTGGAAACGCGCGTATGCTCCTGCTAACGGCCGTATGATATGGGGAATACAGAAGCTTAATGTTGCTTCTCGCACAATTGCCATATATCGGGAGACTAAAATCAATTTTGGACAGTAAAAGAGCTTTGGTTACATTTATAAGAGTAGATTGGTTAATTAAACAATGTTTTGATGATAAATATTTAACTATACTTAGTCTGACAGCCAGTTGCTTTCGTAAGTCTAAACAATGTTCTTTAAATGTTAGCTTTTTGTCAAAAATTATACCCAAAAACTTAAGACTAGTTGTATTGACAATTGGTATATCGTTATGAACTAAATTAAAATAATTACATTTATGTTTGCGACAAATATGGAAATTTTTACATTTCTTAATGGAGATTTTAGCACCTGAGACTTCGCCCCAACGAGTTATGTCTGAGAGTATATCTAAGAAGTCTTTCTTTACAGCAGTTAAGTCATTAACTTTAGAAAACAATAATAAATCATCTGCGTAGCAAATGTGAGAAACATTTTTGTACTTGTTAATTACAGTACTGACTTCATTGAAGGCTGCCATGAACAGGATAACAGACAGTGGAGACCCTTGAGCTATACCATTATATAAAGGATGGTAATTAGAGTAGGCGTTGTTAACGTTTGCAACAAGTTTGCGGTTGGTGAGAAAATCTTTAATCAGGTTAAGTAACTTAACGCCTAGATTCCAATTTTGAAACTGACGAAGCACAACGTGAACTCCAACGCGGTCGAAGGCTCTTTCGAAGTCGATACTAAGGGCTGACACGTAATACTCTTATTAAACGTAATTTTTTTTTATTTTAATGAGGTCTCCAATTTTAGAAAGGTAGGATTTCAAAGAAAGAGTTTTCCGTGTCTGGCTGTTATACAGTGCTCCGTTATATAACAAATCAGTGTGCTAAGACTATACTTGTTTTGGCTCTGCAGAGATTCTGCTTGTTTAGAATTTAGAGCGGGTCACAATTTTTGGATGATTTTGTAGGTGGGTTTGTTATGCCAACTTTCGTTCGCCATACTTAAAAATTTCACAAAAATCAGTAACTTGCGTATCTGGAAGATTCTGCCTATATCATTGCCTATGCATTCGTTGCCATATAACTCCCCTCAATGCCGCAATAGCGGAGAACCCATATTAGGTTTGGCAGCCGCATCGCACATAGAGACAACGATGCCACTTAGACCACGAAATGGGTCCGTTGTGAACGAGAACCCATATTACATTTCAGCAAAATTCCTCAGCCATCTCGTTTAGAGATATGCTGCATTTCTTGTCTACCTTGAAGGCTGCCGACTGCTCTGCATCTTACATATTTCTCTTAAATTTAGCTATATACTAAGTGCCCCCACGGTTCCGCCCACGAAGTTTTTTTATTTAGTAATTTAATTTGAGCTACCAAATTTTATGTCTAACAAACGATTTCTCTCGGTCAAGGATATATTTTTGTACCATACCTAAATATAAATATATAGTCATTTTATTATGGATCCGAAACTGCAAAATTTTAGTACCAATTTCCGCCGATATCCCATTTTTACCCATCCCTTGAAGTAAATTAATTAAACTTTCTCTTGGGCTCAAGTGGTTACTTTCATCGAGATCGAAAGGGGAGTCGCATTATATTCTCTGTAACTTAAACGTGAGCATTCGTTGTTATAACTCAGTTTACTTATTTTGCCATTTCGCGCCGTCATTGTTCCTGCATATTCGATTTCTGGGGAAATTGTGACTAGATAAATCTATGTTGACATCCTGGGCGTCTATGGCCATTCAGTTACCGTGCAAGAACTCGATAAGAACAGCTGGATCTTACGCCATGGAAATTCGACGGCCCATTCTTAGTTCATTATGTGAGAGTTTTGACGAAGTCACACCTCAAAGCAACTCATCAATTTGTTAGCTCTGATTGTTATGCTCATGTAACCATTCATTATGGACCAAAATGCTTTCAAAAGTGGCCAAAATTTACGGATATTAAATGGACTATCTTTTTATATAGAAAATTAGATACATTAGACCCAATTTTCACGTAAATTGGTTAAATTATTCATGGTAAACTTTGAAATTCGTTGGAAATCATATTCCGCTTTGTTTTTTGTTGCAAATTATCATATAATTTGAATTATAACGGCAACTATAGTGCTCGTAATCGTCCTTTTTCTTCAAAAGCATGCCAATTTTTGAAAATAAAATTATTTAAATTTCAGTTTATCGTTATTCTTTCGAGTTGACTTTTCTAGAGAAATATGTAATATAACACCCTTGGCCCCAAATAGAGTTAAAGGAAATAAAGAAATGGATGAAATGTAAGTGCACGGACAAAAAGTAAAGAATCGACACCCAGATGGTATTGAATGATCACTAGCCATAGACACACGACCTACACGATGTGTAATTAAAATTATATGATTACTTAACTTAAAACTAACTTCAGATTTGTAATCAGCGACCAAGAAAACCCCTTCTTTGCGATCCAAAAAACTTGCTTTCTTCGATTAAAATCCACCAATGCCTCGAAACTTTCACCACTTTCGAGGCCCATAGTTCCATCATGTGAACTCATTATTGTGAAGACATTTGAATGCGCGTGATTTTGTGAAATTCGACGTACATCTATACATTTCACTATAATGCTTCTTTACAGACAACGATGAAGTAAATTCCAATAACATATAACAAACACACTTGATGTAACTTTTCGTCACCGTTGACTAATCAAATTTGATGTAAAAATACATAGGCATAAATATGAATGAAAATCGAAAAGTTATATTTGTTCGCTGTATTTTCGCAACATTTCATAAATAATAATCTCATATTTTTACTATTCGAAGCATTGCAGTGCGGTATTGGACTGTGAGGGTGGCGTATTGGCTATTTCATCTTACACGCTTTTACGAGATTTTCCGGTCAACTGATTGCTCCACTTTTTGGATGGCCACCTTGCATTTATTGTATGGAATCGGCGTTGAATATCACCAAAACATCGATTTATCGCATTTTAACTGATTGGGTAATTGGGCTTACGAAAGGTCTGTGCACGTTTCATTCCGCGCAAGTTAACTGAGGACCAAAAATTGCTCAAAATTCAACATTCGAAAGACCTCATTAAGGGTTATATACCTTGTAAGCCCGAAAAAATGGACGATTGTCATAATTTTTTTTAAATATATTTTAGAACTTTTATTCAAATGAGGCCTATATCATACTGAACGGTAACTCTTGAAGAATATATTTTGGTGTTTTTATTTTTAAAAATGTTATTATTTATTGTTGTTGTCGCCCCTCCCACGAAACGCCGTTTTTAGAAGAGGCTTACGGTGATCACGGTAGCGCATAAGCAGCTCAACTGAAATCAAAAAAATTAAATGATTATTGTAGAAAAATGTTTTTAGTGAATCTGAACGGTTTATTTACCCAAAAAAAATTTTTCTCGATATGGAAACCGCTTTGCACCAAAAAACGATTTTTAAAGGGTTGAAAAATTAAAAAAAAAAAATGAATTCCAGCGAACTATGCAAATATTTATAAAAAGTGAACCGTTCAGATTCACGAGGTTGTAACTTCAAATAATTAAAAAAAAAGTTTATGCAAATCGGTCAAATATTGTAGTTTTTGATAAATAATGATCAGCACGACGGTAATTTTCAAAAAACACGATTTAGAGATAATCGCGTCTAAATTTTTGCGAGCACTTCTCGTTCCAAGAAAGGTCGCTTGCCTCCACGGTCTGTAACTTTCGTTCTAATGCTCCGATCTTTATGATTTTTTGAATTTATATTTTTAAGATGATGTACTTTTAGAATATGCCGTAAAAAAATTTTCAATTTTTTAGTCCGACAAGGTATATAACCCCTTAAAGAGGCGAAAGAAAAACGAGAACGAGCTGGTGGTGAAAGGTGGGGTTTCCAAAGGCGTCAGACGAGCCACCATCCAAAAAAGCGTGTTAGTAGATTCCAAGAAAATTGTCCACAAGGAGTTCGTGCCAATGGGCCCAATCGTCAATCCAATTTTTTATCTCGGCCTTTTGAAGCGTTTATTGCATCGCATTCGTCGAATTTTTAACCATCAATCACTCACTGTATTCGCCTGATATGGGTCCCTAGGACTTCTACCTATTCGGAAAATTGCATTTGGCCATCCAACACCCTGAAGGACATTCCGGACCTAAAATACTCTTGCTAAAAGCTTTTAGATCACGCAAAACAATATATCGAGGCCAGAGTGGACTATTTTGAATAAATAAATTCGAAGGTATCAGAACAAAGCTCTTATCTTATTATTTTAGCTCAGTCTTGTTTATTTTGGACTTGACCTTGTAGTCATGGGGTGAAATCTCCTAGTCTAAAGGAATGCCTGCCAATAGCCAATGACCGGTTATACAAGCCACCACCTTCGAGATATCCGCTCTTTGAAAGCTGAGCAACTTCTTTCTCTTTTTCTTCTTTATTTGTGGTCACTCTTGGATATGTGGAAAAGGTAATTCTTAATTATTAATTTGCTCGCGGTCATAGGTATCCCAATGGTACTTTTTTTACTGAGCAGTTAGTTGTAGAGTAGTGACTTCCTTTGAAGAGTCGTGCTAAGTATTGAAATCATTTAATATTAATTAGTGAACATTTTTTATATGGCTTAGTCTCCATCACTCAATTTTTCCTAGGATAGGGAAAGTAGGAAACCTTGGGTAGAGTTGGAGGTAGGCCATTATGAGATAAGGAACCGATCAGGAATTCTCTTCGTAGTTCTCTTCGTAGAACTACAATCCAAAAGTTGAGCCAAAAGAGCTTTTAATACCAAAATACTTCTCACTAGAAACTGAACTTGTACTTGGGTCACCCTGTATATATGGCATAACTTTAAAACTCTATGAGTATAAGTATGTAATCGTATGCTAGCGCATATTAAGTAAATTAATATGATACAACTAAACACGTATCCCCACACGAAAGGCAGACGCGTAACACATAAAAGGTGCTGTAAAAAGCGTGATTTTGAAATGTGGTTTTTAATCGTATTTAGCTTTTAATGTTTATTAATATATAATTTTTATGTATTTCTTTTTATTCATAAAGTGGCGTGTATTCGCCACCTTAGCATTACGATAACCAGCGTCGACGGCGGCTGCGGTACCCTGCGGTGTGCGTTTTGTTGAGGCTAATAAAAATGTAAACATTAAAGGCGAAACATCTCGTAGATACAACTAAATTAACAAAGAGACCAAGCGAGTGGAGTAGAGAGGGCAGACGAGTATATGAATACAGATCATTGTGTGTATGTATGCTAATGAATGGGTGAATGTATGCATGGTAATTTTGGTTTTTTTAGGTTATATAAAATAAAATTATCAGAAATGTGTGTAAGATAACGAAAAAAGTAGCAACTACAACAACATTTAGATAACAATTTTTCGAAGGCGCATTAAATTTGCAGCTCCGACACGCATATCCTACATAGCATTTGAAATGCTAGCATTCTCTTTTTGTTGTTGCTTTTATTGTTGTTGTCTTCATTGTTGTCTCTGTCATCTTCAAATTGTCATGAATTTATTCGCTTCGGTGTCAAATTGCGCGTATTTATCACAATTGCACACTATCTGCTACATTTTGTTGCACGCAGTTGGCGCATAGTGCGCTCTATTGTCGTGTTGTTGTTGCTGTTATTGCTTGTTCCTTGTGAGCGCATACGCCCCACTTGCAAGCCTAATACATTTGCATGCGCTTGTATGAGTATGAATATATACAGTTTGTCTCACAAATCTTTTCATATGCAAATATTTCCAAGGAAAAATATCTATTTGAAGTGGATTTCGAAAATAATGAACAGATTCATTCACTAATTAAAAAAAAACATTATTTTATTTGTACGCCATTTGTGAAAAATTGGAATTATTTATTTAAAGTGATTTTAAGAAAAAAATAATTAAAAAAAATGGTGTTATATTTCGCACTGTCTAAATTTTTTTCACATTTTAACAAATATGTTAATATCAGGTCAGTCCATAAGTTCGTGCGTTTTTAAAGGTGGCTTTAAAATTAATAAAAAAATGTTTAAAGTATTTATTAATCAATAATATATTTTCCTTCATTATTTACAATGTCTTCCCAACGTTTAAGCAAATTCTTAATTCCCTGCTCAAAAAATTGTTTGCCCTTGGAGCCAAAATACGCTTCGCTATCCCTTTTTATAGCTTCTTTTGAGGAGTAGATCTTGTTACTCATATGGGATTGAAGCCCACGGAAAAGGTGATAATTACAAGGTGCAATATCCGGAGAGTATGGTGGATGCGGCATTAGCTCCCATCCGAGCTCTTTCAGCTTGCCTAATGTTTGCCTTGCGTTATGAGGTCTTGCGTTGTCGTGGTGAATAAAACTTTGCGTCTATTCACTAAAGACGGTCGATTTTTGTTAAGTGCCTCATTCAGGTTGGGTAGCTGATGGGAATAATAAGCAGCAGTTGTCATCTGGTTTGGTTCCAGAAGTTCATAATAAACAATACCGGCCATATCCCACCAAATAGACAGGAGAATCTTCTTGGGGTGAAGGCCATCTCTAGGGGTCGATTGTGGTGTTTCATCTTTATCTAACCATTGACGTTTGTGAACAGGATTATTGTAAAGGACCCAATTTTTCATCACCAGTAAAGATACGGTTCCAAAAACTTTCATTTTCAAGCCGTTGCAGCAGTTGAGAACACACATTCACTCTCTGGTGAAGGTTTGAGACGGAAAGTCTATGCGAAACCTATTTTCCCAGCTTTGAAACCTTTCCCAACTGAACCAGGTGCCTGTGAACTGTTCCATGCGATGAATTTAACCTATCATTTATTTGAGCTATCATATCGACTGTCAAATTTGACTCAGCTTCCACGAGTTCGAGCAAGGCGTCGGAGTTAAAGACTTCAGGACGACCAGCGCGCGGGGCATCCTCCACGTCACAGTTATCACTTCGGAATTTTGAAAACCACTTTTGCGCAGTTACACTCACGGTATCCTCTACGTGAACTGTGTTTATTTCTGCAGTAGCAGTTGTTGAATTTTTACCGCTTTTATAAAAAAAATACAAAATATGCCTCTTATACGCGTTCGAAGAATCCATTTTATTTTTTAACAACACTTGCTTCTATCTGCGATTAAAATCACTTGTTGAATGCGCAATATATCAAAGAAAATATAAATAGTTAAATTATATTTCGAATAATTTTTTGTATGCAAAAATCGTACAAAAGTGAAATTATGAGTAAAATACGCACGAACTTATGGGCTGACTTGATATTTGATGGACCGTGATTACTGTAAATATTAAACAGTATACGACACGTTTCAGCTGCACTTTTCTTTAAAAAGTAATGACTTCCCGCAAATGCTAATTTTTCGGGACGAGCGTAGACATTTTTGACGTCAGATAGAAAAGGATATTTACGATCCAAACGAATGTCAACTACTGCGATCGAGACCCCACATATACACCTTCAAAGCACCTATACAATAGTAAAGCCCACACAAAAATAGTATCAGCAGCTTCACCTTTTTTACGAGGGCGCAAACTTATTCCCATACCCAATAATATTCACTTAAAATTTGGCGTATTCCCCTTTCATGACATTGGGAGAAAGTTCACATCTAATTTTTTTAGGGCTGGTGTTTTTATTGGCAGCCAACTGTCTTCCTCTCTCTGTTACACCTGTCACACAATCTTAGGTTTGGGATCAGTTCTTTTAATTTATCCATACACATCAGAATTTTTCAAAACAATTGCGAATGGTATTTTTATTCCGATTTACTTTTAGCGCCTTTTTTGGGAACTGCGACTTCTGATTCATCATAAACTAGAATACTAGTAAGCTCATCGATAGATAGCTGCGTTGCTCTTTGCTTAGTGACCTAAAAAGTTATTTTCCCCCTCATGAAAATTATTTACTTGCTATTGGAAACTTTAATACTTAAAGGGTTAGGGGTAGTTAGAATTTTCAAAAAATTGGATTTTTGTTTTTGCATTTTGTTAAAGGCTAATATCTTAAAAATATTGTGTGAAACTTTGAAGTGAATCTGATAAATACTTTTCGAGTTATTCAACAATTAACAAAGGTCGCTCGGACGCTCCGGAGCGTATAAAAGTGGCAGATAAGCGCGCTAACGATAACACTCGAGAAGGAATGTTACGTAGGCAATAGCAAATCGATATTTTGGAAGCTGCTATAGGCTGAAGCACTATTATATGGAACAGGAATAGATGGCACAGTGTAAGTAATTAAATAATTCATATAACTATATATCAATCGATTACAAAACTTTAAATGCGTTTTTCTCAAAACTATGTTTTTTGAACTGGGTGAGCACTGTAACTTGAAAACCGCTTGGTAGATTTCAATCAAATTTATACTGCTTTCGAAAAATATAAAAAACTTGTTCCTGATCGAACGATTTTTTGTTTCAAAAATTTCGATTTTTTTTTAACAATTAATTTTCGGTTTTTTCCATGAAAATCTGAAAAGTGTTAATTATTTAATTTATTTTGAAAAAAAGCTTCGATGAGGCACAAGATTACGGTGTATAAGCTTAAATCCGCTGATTGCTCGTAGATGGCGTTAGTGAGCATATCAAGTTACCATAGAAATGCCATATTTTTTTTTGCATGGGTTCGACACCTGTTTACATCAATCACTGCACATCATCAGTGATTTCATACAGCAACACACTTTTTTCCTTGCGTAATCATGTCTAATTTTGTGCCAAAAAAAGAGCATATGCGGGAAGCTCTACTTTTTTGCTTTAATTTGAAGAAATCGGCTGCCGAATCGCATCGAATGCTTGTGGAGGCCTATGGTGACAGTGCATTATCGGAAACAACTTGCAGAGACTGGTTTCGTCGGTTCAAAGACGGCCATTTTGACTTGAGTGACAAGAAGCGTGAAAATCGGCCCAGAAAAGTTGAGGACCATGAATTGCAGGCTCTTTTGGATGAGGACGATACCCAATCGCAAAAAATGCTTGCCGAGCAGTTAGGTGTCACTCAACCAGCCATTTCCATGCGCTTACGTGCCATGGGAAAGGTCTAAAAAGTCGGAAAATGGGTACCCCATGAATTGAACGATAGACAGATGGAGCGACGCCAAAACACATGCGAAATCTTGCTGGCTAGGCATAAAAGAAAGTCGTTCCTGCATCTTGTGGTGACTAGCGATGAAAAGTGGATATACTTTGAGAATCCTAAACGAAAAAAATCATGGGTCGATCCCGGCCAACCATCACCTTCTTCATCAAGACCTAATCGCTTTGGACGCAAGACGATGCTGTG
>JAYXIM010002158.1:0-52894 GCA_037575425.1 Anastrepha fraterculus
TACGAGAACCTAATTGAATTTCTGTCATAAAAAGGTTCTCAAAAAACAGACGAAAAAAATCATATTCTATTCGGAGGCTATAACTATTGAAACAGTTTATTATAGCGAAAGCAACACGAGAGTATAAAGGCTGGGACGGCTATTACATTAAATTAAAAATATTGGGAGGTTGAATTAGTTTTAAAGGTGACACACAGATGGCGCTATTTATCACTTTATCGCGTTGGCAATACTGAATATATATTCATGACAAAGCCTCATCCCTAGGCTTTGTTTATCAGTATCTGTCATTTCGCTGAAGTATAAACAACGCAGTGTTTTCGTGCTCCGAGTATGTCAACTTTCGTGCCGTCGAAACGCAATTTGCGGGAAGCTTTGCTTTTCTGCTTCAATTTGGAAAAAAAAATACAGCCCAAGCCCGTGAATTGCTGCAGGAGGCCTACCCAGACCATACTCCGTCGATTTCAACATGTGAGTACTGGTTTCGACGATTCAAAAGTGGTGATTTTCACACCGAAGACAAGGAGCGTCTTGGCCAGCCCAAAAAGTTCGAGGACGCGGAATTGGGGGAATTGGTAAACGAGGACTCGTGCCAAACCCAAAAAGAGCTTGCTGAATCATTGGGCGTTGATAAATCAACCGTTTGCAAGCGTCTAAAAGCGATGGGAAGGATCCAAAAGCAAGGACATTGGGTCCCGTACGAGTTGAAGCTGCGCGACGTCGAACGGCGATTTTTTACGTGCGAATTGCTGATCGAGCGACAAAATCGGAAGGGTTTTTTGCATCGGGTGGTGACTGGCGACGAAAAATGGATCCACTATGATAACCCAAAACGCAAAAAATCATGGGGTTTGCCCGGCCACGCATCAACGTCGACGGCCAAGCAGAATATTCACGGCAAGAAAATCATGCTCTGCATTTGGTGGGATCAGGTCGGCGTCGTATATTTTGAGCTGCTCCAACCGGGCGAAACAATCACGGGGGATCGTTACCGACTGCAATTGATGCGTTTAAGCCGGGCATTGAAAGAAAAACGGCCGGAAACGGTAAAAAGGCACGACAAGGTTATTTTGCAACATAACGCTCGGCCGCATGTTGCTCAACCTGTCAAAAAATACCTTGGAACGCTTGGCTGGGAAGTGTTACCCCACCCGCCGTATAGTCCAGACATAGCTCCCTCCGATTATCATTTGTTCCGGCATATGAGTCTCGATTTGGCGGACCAGCGGTTCTCCTCGTACGAGGCTACCAAAATATGGCCAAGCAGCGGCCAGAATTTTGGAGAAACGGCATCCGGAAATTGCCCGAAAGATGGGCGAAAGTTGTAGCTAGCGATGGCCAATACTTCGAATAAAATATTTTGTACCGTTTTTTCACAATAAAGCCCCAAATCTTCGAAAAAAGCCTTTAAAACTAATTCAACCTCCCAATATATAAAAAGAAAGTTAGGAAAGTGAAAAGGTCTGATTAGAGAACATTCTGTGGAGAAATCGAAGGAACCACAGAAGCATCTAGACTGCGTAAAATCATAACAAAGAATTATTATTCCTCCGGATACCTTCTAAAACCGGATAAGAGTTGGCCTACCTAGCGAGGAGACTTTAAAACTGCTAGAGGACACACACTTCCAAGTAACGAATAACCTAACATATTAGATAAAAACCGAATAGAAAAATCTAATACTGCCATTGATGAAATAATCACTAAAACTAGGATAACCTGGGCAGAGAACAATGTTTAACCATTTAAATTACCAGGCCCAAACGGATTCTTCCCGGCTCAAATACAAAACTTACTCGACTATATTATGGAGTGGTTAACTGTTACATTCAATGCTACTTTGAACCTCAATTGCGTTCCATCCTTAGGGAGAGAAGTAAAAGTTGTTTTGATAGAATATAATCATAGAAGAGCATATTAAAGCTACTAATACCAACTCCACTCAGCTTAGATATTGCAACATGCGTACTGTAAAGGAAAATCCACAGAAAACGCACTTAACCCACTTGTTACAGAAATTGAAAAGTCAATCTATAATAAGGAATACACACTGGTCGCCTTCTTTGATATCGAGGACGCGTTCAACAACGTCCCACCATAATAAGGAACTGACCAATTTCAGGATCTCTGAGGCTGTGGTTGAGTTCATCAAAAACTTGCTCATGAGTACATTTGTGATCGCAACCCTAAGAGCCTTGAAGATCATGAATAGAGTCAGTAGAAAAACACCTCAAGGTGGAATGCTATCCCCTCTTCTCTGGGTTTTGGTATCAAACTTCTTGCTGAAGTGCTTAGAGAAGAGAGGACACACATCGTAGCCTATGCGGATGATGTTGCGATGGTTAGGTTAGGTTAAAAATGGTTAAAAACTGGTAAAAACCGTATGAGCTGAGCGTCAACTATCACAAAACTGAACTCATCTTATTTACTAGGAAACATAGAATTCCAGAAATACTCTAACTCCTCCGACTGTCATTTAGAGATGAAGCCCGCTACTTAGGACTAATATTAGACGGGAAACTCAGATGGAAGTCAAATGTCGAAGATAGAGTAAGAAGAGCTACAATAGCAGTCAACTCTTGCAAAAAGTTAATTGGATTAAGCTGAGGTCTCCTCCCCTCGATCGTATATTGGCTTTAAACAACGATAGTAAGATCAATCCTAACATACGGTATACGGCGTCCGGCACTCGAAGTGTAACCAATTAAAATGGCCATAAATTTAGTTTGGACAGCTACTTTTATTCAATTCAAAGAAAAAAAGTGTGAAAATAATACAAAATTAAAAATCAATTTACTTTTGCTCGATATGACCACCTTTTTTTGCCTTGACTATGGCCTTGAGATGGTCCAGAAACGAGTCGCAAGCTGCCCGAATGTGACTTGCAGGCATTTTAGCCCACGTGCGGTCAATGGCTTTTTTCAGCGCTTCGAGAGTGGTGAATCTTTTAGTTCGGTCCTTGCTCTCTAAAATATCCCAAAGTGAATAATTCATCGGATTCGCGTCCGGTGAGTTTGAGAGCTATTGTGTAGACGTTATAAATTTCGGAACGATGTTTTTAGCCATTCTTGGTACACTCGAGCTTTGTGAGACGGTGCCGAGTCCTGCTGAAACGTCTATGGTTTACCACTGAAATATTTGTCTGCCCACGGCTTCAAAGCAACCTCAAGAATACTTTCCCGATAATATCCCTTGACGCAAGGCTCGATGAAAACGATAGGAGAGCACCCATAAGCAGTTACAGGGGCCCAAACCATTATCTGTGGCGGGTGCTGCCTCTTGGTGGCGAATCGATGATTAAAATTTTCGTACGAACGGTCGGTCAAATAAACCATATCGCTCAATGTGAAAAATTTTCCCGTCAGAAAACACAATGTTTGGAAATTGACCGCTTTCGGCCAAGCGAAGCAACTCTCTTAGGCATCAGCTGCGTGAGTGGTGTGAAGTTGTCTACACTTCGAGTGCCCTAGTACAGTGACCGGCTTTATATAAGAAATACATCAAAAAGACCATGGAACATGAACAAAGGGTGGCCAACCTTTGCATCTGCGGGGCCTTTAAGACTACATCTACAGAGGCACTAAACATTACACTCAACCTATTATCTGTAGAGCATTGCGACAAGCAAACAGCTGACAACTCAGTTCTCAGTCACAGAATCTTTTAAACGTCTAAATACCACAAAGTACACCTACATCTGGGTGCCAGGCCACAGGAACATAGCAGGAGACTGCAAAGCAGATGAATTTGCGCGAATTGGTACAATTCTCGATATCCAATTGGATAAAATGTTGATACCTACGCTTATAGCCACTTGTAAATTACTAATTGACAGGGCAACCATCAACATGGCAAATACCATTTGGTAAAACCTCCCTACATGCGAACTAAGCGGACAGGCATGACCGAAATGGACGGCGATCGCTTGGAAAGCCTATTGAGATTTAATGGAGAAGTTACAAGAAACATGGCAGGTGTTAACTTAACTGCCATTGGTTAACTGGTCATTGGTTAATAGGTAACCACGCCAAAATGTGAGGACTCGCATACTACGATTTTTGTAGAAGCTGTCTTAACCCGGAAGAAAAGGAGACAATCAGACATTTACTATGTGAGTGTGCAGGCTTAGCCAGAGGTCAGGAGGCTTCGTCCGCTCTTGCCTACATTCTCTTGGTACTGCATTCTTAACAGATGTAGCGGATAAAGCGCATCTAAAACTAACGAAGATTTGCTCGTTTATAAGAGTTACAGAATGGCTTAAACAGGAACCCATAGTGTAAGGATAAGTTCCAGTGGCATCACACTGGATCTGCGACAGGTCTAAGGGTGTCATTACGACAACCACTCTACTCCACCTACCAACCTTCGAAGGCTGCTTAAAAGCATCACAAATTGGCAGAGCAACTCGCTTGAACATTCAACAATGCCATTCATGCGCCAGTTTACATACTCGTATATGAGTTTTCTATGCATTCAGTTCTGCTTCTTGCAAAGTCCCCTAAAATAATTTAAAATTCTTCATTTTCGGCAATGTCCTTGTGCTGCTTCTTAACACTTTGTTCTTCTACTTATCACTTACTATACAATACATTTCACTGCATTGCTTTTACACACCACCTAACTACTTCGCTTTTTTGTCACCCTTTCACGTCCTTTCACATCCTTTGCTGCACTGCATTAATATTACAAACAGTATAATTAAAATGTGAGACAAAAAGCACACATCGTTCGTTCTAGAAGTTAGTGTTTTGTCAGTGGCAGAGCAAGGATTTCCTGTTTGCTGTCATTTTGCCTCTTTTATGCGCCATTCACCCGTGCCCCTCTCGTTTGTGCTGCAACTTACCTTGTGCTTGTGCCATTCGCACGCTTCCGGTCGCCATTAGAAGAATGCAGAATACCGTGAGAAACTGGAAAAACAATAACAGTGTGGCCCTAATAGTGGTAGTGGCAGTGGTGGTGGTGGTGGTGATGCATTGTGGACGCCTCAGGTGTGATTGTGATGAGGTTTTCGTGTGGCACTGCAGTTTGTTGGCGGCAATGTTGTTGCTGTTGCTGTTGTTGTTGCTTTTGTGCAGCGGATGCGGAAATGGCGCCATTTGTGTTGGTGACGCCATAACGGTGCGAAAAATGCAATACCCACAAATGTAGTTCGTGCACGTAGTAAATGTGTTGGCTGTAAAGATTGAAAAGAAAAACAAAAATTACACTATAAAAATCGGAGTTTGTGTGTGATCCAAATAAGTGTGTATTGCCAAAAATTTCAATAAAATGCATATTTTCCTCGAATCGCTACGCTTAAAAGTTCATTTTGTTGTGCGCAGTGGCTGCTTTGGCAACAAAGCAAATGGGCCAGCGACCGATACGGCAAAGTGCCGCACACTTTACCGAGTAGCGTAAACAATATTTCGTAATAATTTTGCGCGCAATAAATTTCCCATCAATTTTACTAATTAAAAAGTTGCCACTCTGCACAATGGCAGGCCCAACGTGTGACATCAAAAGCGGAAAAGAAAGAAAACAACAAAAAAAAAAAAGTGGGTAAAAATCATTGAAACAAAATTGAAGTGCGGAAAATGGCACACAAATTTAGCGGCACTTCGATGTCGGCTTTTGTTTTCGCAGCATTCTCAATCGGGAAATGACTAGCACTAACACAACACCGTCCTGCCTGCTGCCCTTTGATCGTCGTCGTCGTCGTCGCCATCATCCACTGCATAAATGAATTATGAAATAATTGCTTTACGCAAATGCTTTGCAAAGCCACTCAACGGCACTAAATTCCAGCTGTAGAGCTTCCTCATTTCCCTGCGTGCATAGTGCGCTCTTTTTAAGTACAAAACACACACACACACATAGACCTACATACATTTATACATACATACATAAATACATAGCATAGAATGTAGCTATGCCTCCGCACTTGGTCTCGCCCACTTCCGCTCCATTGCCTCTTTGGCGTTGTACAACATTTTAACAACGCTTTCAATAATTTAACTGCTAATTCTACACTTAAACTGTTTAACGCTCTCTGTGCCCAGTTTTTAGTTTTCCGCATGCAGTCTTAGCTGTGTATGTCTGTTGATCCGGCTTTGAATTGTGTTGCGCACCATTTAACCGCACGCTCCTCCATTCCTTCCACGCGCATTTATTTCATTTTCACCAGAACAAAGTCATCAGTTATTGCTCTATCTGGGGTCGCTCTCTCTCATGGCCATTTCTTATTGCTGTCGTTTGTGCTGTCTTTGATTTTCTTGAGTTGCAAATGAGAAAAGTTGCCGCATTTTAGCTGCAGCTGCAAGCGTCGTAGTGCGAGCAGCATTTTACGCCAGTTGCCCGCTGTGCTTTATGGACTGTCGCCATTCAGTCAACTCGACGACATTGTGCTGCGATTGCTGCTGCTGTCTTTGATTTCATTTTATTTTCCATGCGTCAACATTTTAATTACAGAGTTTTAGTGTTTTTTTCTTATTTTGCTATCCGCAGCGATTCCCAAAGGCCGACGCACTGTGGAATTCACTGATTCTTTGGGCGATTGGTAAGGAAAGACTCTGCAATTTAAATTCGATTGAAGAAGAAATCAGCTTAAACTCAATAGCGGTGCATAGTCATACTCCATTTATCTGAAGGCTGCTCCAAAGATGTTAACAGAAACAAAGTCAGAGAGACTACGACAACTACACTTTTGGGCACATAATTAAATAAGAGTTTAGGAGAGAAGATTCAAATAACTGTCTGCCCGAATGAAGTCCTGCAAAGTTTAAACCCCATAATAGTCTGTGGAAAACAAGTAAAAACGGGTCTTGACAGTCATCTGAAAAGCGCCAAAGTTTTCATTACGTCAGTACATCAAAGATGCGGAGAAAACAGCTTCGTTACAACCTAAAATGTTCTTAAAACCTGCAACCTAAGTGCATTAGGGAAGGATTTTCTGTATGAGTAACTAAAGCACAGACTCGAACCTTTTTGGCTCGTTGTGGATTTGCATTGCAATCGGGTGCCGGACCCAAAGTACGGCAGAGGTTTAGACAGGCGACGACTCCCACAAGGAGCTCGTTTTCACACTGTAAATGCTTTTAGCGTTTTGGGGCGCTAATCTACACATTGATTTGATTCGCTGTGCTTATGAGCACCTGCCGATTTCGGTAGATACTCAAGTAAATTGTACTGGACGCTGTATGCATGCCTTGTGAAATCGTTACTTTAATAGTACAAACTTTAAGTATTGGAGTCATCTCAACAAATGCCCCTGAAAAACGTTTTGTGAACGTAAAAGCCATTCTAGGAGGTAGAGAGTCTTATTTAAGTCATATCATCTTACCACTTGAGTGAGTCCATATTACATTTATTTGTTTAAGAAATGAGGCCGTATCTGTAAGATTCATTCATTACTCTCTTACCTAATCTCGTCTCGGGGCCACTGCGCTTGGTTTGTACCAAGAATAAGTTCGCTGGGAATAGTAGTGACAGAGATAATGCCCGCTTTTCCAATCCCCTACATCCTTAATTGATTTTATTCGAAAGAGTAGAGTTTATTCGCAAGAGCAGAGTTTATTCAAAAGAGCGAACGTGATCGAACTCATGTTGTTGCCTCTGCTGGCTTAGCAGTAGCGCATCCTTTAATTCAGTTTTGCAAAACCTTAGGTAGGATTCTTAACTCTATATCAGAAATGGCTTGCTAAATATTGAATCGCTAATGAACTGCTCACATATCGCGGGCCGTCATGGCACTCTACAAAGAAAGTATAACTGCGTCAAATCGCAGCATCGAGGAGTCCAACTGACATCATCGAGGCAGCGACAGCGATTATACAACTTGGCGCGCAAAATATCGATTGTGCTATTAGTTGTGTGGTGTGGCGCATCATCCTGCTGAACACACACAACACGGCCACAAAAAAAGTTTATGATATCTCTGCAGCGCTCACCGTTAACCGAAATGGCTTTTCCCAACTGTCATTCTTTGAGGATGGATTGGCCTCTCGGCGATCATGTGTAGGTTCTACGATCTCCAGGTGCGACAATTTTGTTTCTTAAACAAATAGTCGCCGCACTCGCGAATCGGCACCCACGTCACTTTGGACAGTTATGATTTCGAGGTTGTGAGAGACTTCGTTTATCTAGGAACCAATTTAACACCGATAACAATGTCAGCCTGGAAATCCAACGTAGAATCTCTCTTGCCAATAAGTGCTACTTTGGACTAAGTAGACAAATGAGTAGTAAATTTCTCTCTCGACGAACCAAACTATAGAGTGTTAGGTTCTCATTATGCCCGTCCTACCGTATGGCGCCGAAGCTTGGACGATGACAACATCCGATGAAGCGACGCTTCGAGTGTTTGAGGGAAAGATTCTGCGTAAGGTTTTTGGACCTTTACACGTTAGCAACGGCGGCCGCCGTAGCCGAATGGGTAGGTGCGTGATAACCATTCGGAATTCACAGAGAGGTCGTTGGTTCGAATCTCGGTGAAAGCAAAATTAATAAAAACATGTTTCTAATAGCGGTCGCCCCTCGGCAGGCAATGGCAAACCTCCGAGTGTATTTCTGCCATGAAAAAGCTCCTCATAAAAATATCTGCCGTTCGGAGTCGGCTTGAAACTTCCATTTGTGGAACAACATCAACACGCACACCACAAATAGGAGGAGGAGCTCGGCCTAACACCTAACAGAAGTGTACGCGCCAATTATTTTTTTATTTTTTATTTTAACGGCGACTGTCGCAGGTGATGGAACGTTGAGTTGTATGAGTTTTACGACGACATAGACATAGCGAAGCAAATAAAGATGAAAGTATTCGATGCGGTACCAGCTGGTGGTAGCTGAGGAAGAGGAAGGCCTCCTCCGCGTTGGAAAGATCAGTTGGAGACGGACTCGGCTTCACTTGGTGTTTCCAATTTGCGCCGGTTAGCATGAGAAAAAACTACTAGCGCCTTTCGTTAAACTCGGCTAAAATCTCGTAAGCGCTTATCGGGCCAATCCCGAAGATGATATGGATCACCCAGTATATTTAATGTTACCAGTGTAATCATTTAGTTGCAGGCTCGCTTCCATAATAAAATTGGTCTAAGTGAACGTTTAGACCTCTTGGGTGTGCAAGTAACATTTCTCTGATCTGGTTCCAGAACATAGGTACATAGAGGAAAATGAAATTACGGATGAGCTTGCCAGGAAGAGGACTGAATTGGTTGCAGAGATCTTCTATCCGGCCATTGGCACCTGCTTGACTGTTGTTATTGCACAACTTATTTCTCGGGAAAGCGCAGAAGAGTTGGAGCTCGATTTCTTCATGCGCTATTTCGAAAATCTTTTGGTCTCTGTGCAATATACGGAGGACTCAGAAAGTCTTGGGGTCTCCACGCTGCTCTCAAAGCTTGGTTTACCGTTCATTGGCGTTCGGCACACACGCGAAAAGCTAGGTTTACCATTTAACCCCCACTGCAAAAGCTGTGGGGACCTTTCAGTGAAGGAGACTGTAGAACACTTTCTCTGTAGATGCCAATGTAAAGATAGTAATGGACTAGGGGTGTCTGTCTTTTTATGTGCTTTATTGCATTTCCTCAGTGCTTTATTTCGGGAATCCCGGTTGAAAAATCAGAAAAGTAGGGAAGTTTCCAGAAATAGTGCCCAATAGTTTTGAGTTTCAGTCCAAGAAACCATTTAAGACTAATTATTCTATGCTAAGAATGACAATAGTTTTCCGTCGATGTTCAAAATCTTACTGCTCTTTGCCGCTTCTGGCTAATTTTATCGCCCACTCAAATCCACTGTGCGAGGCGTTAAGCACATCAGAAGCATTAAAATGCAATCCGCACAAAGCGAAACGCCGAAGCAGGAACTGGGAAATTCTATTAACTTATGAAATTACAAGAGAAATGAAAACTTATAACAAGAAGTCATTAAGTCACGAGGAATTAAAAAACTAAAAACTCAAATTGCAGCAAAGAGCAAAGGACAAAATAAAGTTGCCGATGAGGAAATCTTTGCTTACAGTAGCAAAGAACTACAGCAAAGCTGTAGCTGTGCACACAACCTAGCAAGAGAGAGTGAGAGAGAGAGAGAGAGTGAGGGGGAGGGAGAGAGAGAGAGGGATAGCAGAATGGCGGGAGAAAAAGTAAACAAATCCATGTGTATGAAATTGTATGTGAAAGGATATGAGACAGAATTGCAATGCAAGTAGAACTTTTGCGTAATGCAATGCCATACAAATCCACACCACCACACATACGCTTCCATGCACACAAATTACTAGACACGTAGTTATGTAATGTGCGTATTAAATAAATGTTTGACTGACTGACTGTGTGGTTAAGCGAGTTAAAGTATTTTTTCATAGCGTACGACTATCAGACGTCAGCATACGCAGGGTTGCTTATGTAATTACATAAATATTGTGGCTGCCAACTTAATTTAATAAATCGCAGATATGGGGACCTTAGAGAGAACAACTCCATAAAATCTGAATATCGCGCTTGTGGAATGAATGACATCGTGTTGTTGTTGTAACAGCATAAAACAATCAAACTATACATTTTTGAGGAACTTTGTCGAAGTGATAGTCCTCGGCCGGGAGTAATTCCGGGTCGTGCTGGTAGCGTAGAACCGACTGTCGGAGGAACGAACGAATAACAATAAGTTGCTGCGTCTTATAAAGACCTCTGCTTATAACAAAGTAAACTTGTAAAAGTGCATATGAAGTAAGTCAACTGGACAAAACTGATGTTACCTGTCATGTCCGACTGACTGTCGCAGATTCTCCTGTCAGCTGGTTGGACTGATGAGGGACCACCTTCTATGGGCGAAGCACATGGAAAAGGCATTACAAAAGGCATTACAGGCAGTGCACTCTGCCCAGCATGTGGAGAGGAGGATGAGACGGCCGATCATTTTCTATGCAAATCAGGCTTTCATTTTTCTCTCAAATCATGCTTAAGCTCTTTGGCCCTGATGTGTTAAGAAATGACCACCTTGGCTCCTTGGTGCCACAAGATCTACTCAGATTTCTTCAGAAATCGGGTAGATTTAAAGAAAATAATAAAAAGGGAACCGGATTGCAGTACAATGGACTTAATGTTGTCTGAGTACTATACCCGCTAGTTGTAAATGGCTTCTAAACTAAAACCAAGCTAATTCTGACTTTCTGGAAAATACCGCATAACGTGAGCATTCAGTATCTTGTTTGATTCGAATTCAACTCAGTGTGGAGCTGCTTGTCTCTCATCGGACGGGCCCCCAGGTGGCGGATGATTACAAAACAATCGCGTGGCCTGAAGGCCATCAGGACCGATTCCAGTAAGATCCTCATTATGGCATATTCAAGTGGAAGCAAGTTACAGGCGGGCTGGAGCAGTGAACCGCTGTAATCCAAGTAAGCGGTGTGAAATATTGCTGAAACGACTTACAGAAAGGTGCTCTGTTTCTCCGCTCTATTAAAACCTGGCAGGACTTACAGAGCGCTCAAGACGCGTAATCTTAATTGACTATGTAGGTTTGGTTGAGATAACTCCCCATTAGTCGCGAATTGAAGTTTGGCTCTGAACACAGGTACCCATACGGATCTGTGTCAAACCTAATATGGCCTTCCTGTTTTCATAGAAAACCATAGGACCCACGGGTACTAGGACCACGCGCGGTGATGGCGGTTGTAAGTTTGGGCTCAATAAGCATGGAAAAGCCTAACAAATTATTAATTGAAAAAAAAAACAACAATAATACAATTTACACAGTAGCCGCTGGATCCTTATTCGCTGCGCTATGTCTATGTCGTCGTAAAGCTCATACAGCTCATCGTTCCATCGCCTGCGACAGTCACCGTTGCCAACGTGCAAAATCCAAAGATCTTGTGCATAATCTTTCTCTCAAACACTCCAAGCGTCGCTTCATCGGATGTTGTCATCGTCCAAGCTTCTGCGCCATATGTTAGGATGTTATGGCGTTATGGCGTTATGGCTTAGCGTATTAAAATACGAGGGCTTCATGTGGTTAGGTCAAGTTGTCCGTTTAGTTAGTTACTATGAATATAAAGCGCTGTTGGCAATTAATCTCCGGAAACAGTCCAAGAGAAGGCTGGGCGTTCCCTCGGCAGTTGGTTACTCGAACGACCCAGATTTTTATATGGCCAAGGACTTGTCACTCCAGCACCAATTTGCTAAAGCTCTGCGAGCTCAACAATATTTAGTAAATAGAACGCATTGATGAATGCAACGTCGTAGATAAAGTTCTGGAAGAAAACGGTTGAACTGAGCTGAGTGCTACGACAAAATGTAGAGGGAGGCAGTTTCTAAGCCTGACCCGAAGGTCTTAGTTATATTTCCCAATTAAACAAATTAATAAGAGAGGGAACAAAAAAGCAGCCAACCTTGAAAATATCAGCCAAGGCTATGACAAACTAAATAAGGTCTCAAATATAGGACTTCAAACATTTAGACACGCGTAATTTGGTTTTTAGAGCTGAATGATGCAAATTTACAACATACCCTATGTGACTATCAGAACTCAGCCGTGATCACTATTATTACTAAATTCTATTCGGCGAGAAACCTTTACATTTTTCAACATGATTTCCTCTCTAGCTCGATGCACGTCATACAATATTCCTTCAATTCTTTGAGGCTCTCCAAAAAAAAAATGATTTCTCGAGGTCCTACTGGGATTATTTTCATCCATGACATTTTCATTCGCGAAATCTTTTACCATACTGAATCCACCTACCGCTCGAAGGCGGCGAACAAATATTATATTAAGACGCATAGCACTAATATTTAGAAGGGCGAGCTAGGCCAAATAATACAAAAATAATACAGCAAAAGAAAAAATTGTCATACTCTGATTGGATTTTGTATCATTTTATAAATCATGTCTTGAGCGATAAAGCGCATGTAATGCACAGCGATTAAAAAACGATACAACGACTGTTCAAATTTTTACCCACTTATCATCAGTTTAGATCTGGTTCCGCACTGGACCACATATAACTAGTCCTTTCTTAAAACTGCTGCAATTTTTACTGCCCTGAAACATTTAAGCTTGTACGCAGTTGCAGTTGTATGTTTGTGAGATTTTTTCAACAAAATTAAAAAAATAATGCTTTGAGCATTGCAAAGTTGTAATTGTTAATCACACAATTTTTCATTTTTTTTTTCTTCCATTTCACCCTTTGGCTGCTGTCAAGATAGAGCGGATTTACAGTGCAGCTCCATTTTGTGTATTTTTTTTTCGTTCTGGCGACAGCGACTTTAAGGCTGTAAGAAGTTTTTATTGTGATTAAGTGGAGAAGACAGTGTCGGTGTGCTTGGAAAGTTGAAAAGAAGGAAATGAAAAGGAAAAAATCCTATTTCTCACCGCAACTCAATTTTCAGTTTTAATATTGTATAAAAACTCAATATCACCAACTGTTTTAGGAGCTTCTGAAAAAAATTCCGTTAGCTGAAGTAAAAAAAAAATGTTTTCTAGCTTTTCATTTATTAACTTCTTCTTATGAATACTTGCGTTGCTCGTATTTTTAATGCATTTTCTATAAAGAAACATATTTTCTACACAGAAACAGAATATTGCGGATTGCTTTGGTTCTCAGCAGCAGGTACCTCATCGTATACTTTCAGCGCTGGTGTTTTTTGTATTTATTTGTGTGAGTTGACCTAGCCAAAGGAGCCACATACATTAAATGATCAGCCACCGGAGACATCAAGGCATTAGGTAGGTAGGTAGGGTGGTTGTCATAAAGACACACTTAGACCTTTCGCAGGCCCATTGTGATACCACTGGAGCTTATCCTTACCCTACGTGTTCCTTTTCAAACCATCCGGTATCTTTAATAAACGAGCAGATATTCGTTAGTTTTAGATGGGCTATGTCCGGGCATTGCTTAAAAAAAGGAACGGCGATTATTCATGAAGTATAAAAGATATATATTTAAACTTTTTTACATGAAAGTATGTACAAAACTACGAGTCGCAATTACTCAATAAGCCGTGCAGTATCCATCGATGTCGATTATAGCCTGGCATCTACTCGGTATAGATTATGCGAACTTGGCGCACGAGCTGCTTTAAATCATGGACTGGTCTTCCGGCAATATGCGTTTTCATAGTTCCCCACACATTTTCAATGGGGTTGGCGTCTGGGAAGGCCAGTCCGATGCTGTGACACCATTTACTTGTTTTGTTGTTTCTCAATGTTTTTTTCTGAGAGCAGTGGTTTTGATGATGTGGGACGGTGGGATATGTTTGCCTCCTTCCGGCGACGTTCTATGATGTTGATACTCACATATTTTCCCTTTTTAGCAAGAACTGATCGTGCTTGGCGTAGTCACAAAGAAGGGTCCCGCTTAAAAAGTGGGACGATCACTTTATCCTGTTCTTTTGTCGTCACTCACTTCAAGTCACGCTCGGAAAAGTCAGCAACATTTTTGTACACCTCATTCCGGTGATTCCACATCCCAACAAACTTATTTGATTTTTTAATTACTTTTGCACCCGCGGCGTAAGATAATTTCGGCCCTTTCGAATGCGTGAATGAAAGTACCGCCTCAAAACGCTGCGTGCACTTCGCATTAATTTTTGTTTGGTTGCGTTTACGGGAAAGTTTCGAACGACACTAACCTGAGTTAGCACTGGCGTCGTAGCCTTTGAGTGGGACGATTATGCAGCAAAAAGCAGAACGCAATATACCTTCTGCTCAAATATGAACGAGACGTTATCAATAAAACGGTCCGCGGATGACATATGGCAAAAATAAATTTTTTGTTTTTTGGTAGGACTGTTATAAGCTTACATTGGCAAATTTCAGCGTGATATGTCACATAGTAAACAAGTCAAGCTCGAGTGTATTCTTCGAATTCTCTTTTATGACTTCAATTGTCTCAAAATGTTTTCCACGGAGCGGCAACTTGAGCTTGGGAAACAGGAAAAAGTCACATGGAGCCATATCAGGCGGATACGGTGCTTGCGAAACGATATTAACATTATTTTTGTTCAAATAATCGCGAACAAGACGTGATGTGTGAGCTGGTGCATTATCGTGATGCAAGAACCATGACTTGTTGTCCCACAATTCCTTCCTTTTAAGACGAATGTTCTCGCGCAAACGTCTAAATAATATTCAGCGTTAACCGATTTTGCGATTTGTGCGATTTTCAAGCACAATTTCCTTTACTTTTCCGATGTTTTCGTCGTTTACTAATGTTGCTGGACGACGTTCGTGAGGCAAGTTTTCAACCTATGTACGGCCCTCTTTGAACGATTTGTACCACTGGAAAACACTGCACGCGATAGAGCAGAGTCCCCATAGGTTGTCTGCGACATTTTGAAGGCGTCTGAAGCCGAAATTTTGTTGGAATAACAAAATTTCAAACAAATTCTTTGTTCAACTTGAATTTCCATCGTTAAATTCGAAGAACACACTCGAGCTTGACTTGTTTACAGTAGCACAGAAAACAAACTATGTGACATATCGCGCTGAAATTTGCCATGTAAGCTTATAACAGTCCTACCAAAAAACAAAAAATTTATTTTTGCCATTTGTCATCCGCGGACCGTTTTATTGATAACGTCTCGTTCATATTTGAGCAGAAGGTATCTTGAATTTACAAGAAAAAAACCGGTTCTTCTCTTCTGACACAGACTGTAAATCAGAATGCTTTAATGATTTTCTCCTTCTTTTAAGTTCCTGTGAGATGAAACTATTGGACCTGAGGCTAATAGTAAATGAGTCATTAAATGTTTATTGGGGAGTACCTTTCCAGTTTTTCGAGTATGAGAAAGCCGATGTTTTCTTGAGATATTAAATAGAAAATTTGTAAATTAAAGACGAGTAACTTCTAAAAACTTCTGAAAACTCTTTCTTTTGACACCTATATTGAAATAGTTCACTTAATTCCAAACAGATGGCAAACTACTCCAAAAAGATATTTAAATGAAAATATTCTTAAACCTCTTCCGTTTGACACCCATATATTGCAATACAGATGCATGTATTTCAATTATCTGATGAATTAAGTTAAATTTCCATTTTATTTAAGCTGGCAACCCTCTTTTAAAGCCTTAAATATATTCCAAGTGTTAGTCAGAGCTATAAGCAATACGTGTGCTGAATTTACTCTAAATCATGGTGTTCGTTTTCCATTTCATCAAATTTTCAATCACCCTACACCGCTAAATAGAGTTAATGCTATTCACAAAAAACGCTCTCGCGTATTATAAATATTAATATGAAGATAAACTAAAGAAAATAAAAAAAGGACACAAAGTGGCACAAAATTAATCATCCACTTTTAAATAACTTTTTTAAAACATTTTGTGTAATGGAAATCTTTTTTTGGCCTTTACGCGCTTCACTGCTTGTCTGTTTGATTACTGCAGCTGTCTAATTCACAACTGTCAAATATGTTTCACATATGACACCATTTGCAAATATTATAAATCTTCCAAAAGGGTAAATGATTTTGAGTCACTGCACTGAATAAAGCTGAATTAGTTATAAGTTGGCTGTTTGCTCCAGACTCTCGAAAAGCATACAATAGAAAGGCAAAAAAAGGACATGCTGCCGATAGTACGCGAGAAAGTAGTTATTCTTATTATTCTTATAGTGAGCTAATAAGCTCCCCTGAGATTAAGAGAGTTTTTTAACAAAAGCGCTTTTTATCCATAATTACATGCCCACATACTTTCACCTCAAATTTGACCCTCGAATATTTACTACTAAAATAATAACCCTTACGATTACAATTTTCGCACTCATTTACACTTTTTATGCCGCTGCACAAGAAATATTCATGACGTTAAAAATTTCCATTAAACTGTAGTTATCTTGCGCGCTATAAAAATGTTGAGCAAATGTGTTAAATGGCTCTGTAAAATACGAAAACCAGTTGACTGTGCGCCGCTTAACAGAGTTGGTGGTAACGCGAGCACTTAACGCCCTTTATTTTATCGAACAGCATCCGCAGGTGAAGCGCTCATACTGCCTGCGCCAGCCAACCAAGCCACCGCGCAATCGACTAAATATTTTGCCATGGAGACGTGCGTTGCACCATAAACCTGGTAACTTAATTTCATCAAGCATTTAAGCGTAAAATTTCTTTCAGAAGATGTGCATTTGGTGCACTTTTGTTCGATGTGCGGCTGCTGTTGCATGTAGTTGGTTAAAGGGTTGTTTTGGGCGATAAACGCAAAGGTGACACTCAGTGGGTGGATCACTCATAATTTGCATGATACAACAGCAGTACTGAACCTTGCATAGATTGGTTGGTTAGTGGTTGGAGATGCCTAAAATGCAGTTATGCAGATGAGCTTGTTTTATTAATAATAAAACATATTTCTAACTGAACTCATTCATTAAGTCTCATGCAACGTCTTTAGATTTTATTAGAGAACAGCAAAATATTGCATTACACATTGGGACGAGAAAAGATAAGTTTGGGGAAAAAGAAATCCATTCTTTTCTTGGTAGATGGCTGTAGTGATCGAAATCTCGTAAAGTATCGTTAAAACAATGTCAAGTCTTGTTGTACCATAAAGGGACAGCTACTTTGCTTACATTTTTTAGGCATTTTTTTTCTATTTTAAAAATTTTCGCTTTTCCTCCCTTTGGTGGCAATAATAACCATTTGCTTCGGTGTTGATTGCGGAAACCGTGGCAGTTTAGTAGCCACAAACAATGGCATTTTATCATCAACACATCCAACTAAAAATTCTCAAAACTTGTATTTTTGTAAATACGTACTCGCATGCACATACTTACATACATAGGTGCACATGTGTGCGTGTAGTTAGACATGGTATTACAACCTACAACAAGCCGTAGCAAGACTGCATTTTTAAAAATGTCAACGCTGATTGAATGTTACACGCATTTAACTGACATCCTGTAATGAAATTCAATTTGTAGTGGCTTACATGGGCACACGCACACACATACATACAAATCCATTACCCATTACCCAACCCATTATGCGCGTGTGTAAGTATGGAATAAATGAAAGTAGGCTCGTCGCTCACCAGCGCACACTTCATTAACTGTAATGTATTTATGTATGTTAAGCTGAAAGCCGCAAAATGCTCTGACAGCCGATTGAGGTGAGAGCGAAAATATTTTGTTGTTGTTATATGTATGTACGTTGGCTGACACGGAAAATTGATAAAGGATTTAGTAAATTGTCCGTCAACGTTTCCATTGAAGATTATAAAAATAAACGTTATTGCGCGCAGCAAAAGTTTTGTATGCCAAAAGTGAAGTGAAGGGGGAAAGGATGAATTCAATTTGTGAATTATTAAATGAAAATAGTAATTTCATGAAAATTTCGATTAATTTGGCAATACGGATAATGCCAAAGGATGCCTCATCTTTACAATAATCAGACCTTGCTTCTGAAACCTGGGAGCTGCGTAAGGCGGATGAAGAAAAACTTAACATATTTGGGCGAAACACTCTACGCCGCATTCTTGGACCGGTGCAGATAGATCATGTCACCTATCGCCTACGTTACAACGATGAATGCCTAGCGGAGCTAAACGACTTTCAAATCGCGGACGCCAACTGCATCAAGCATCAGCGTCTAAAGTGGGCTAGACATGTACTGAGGATGGACCCAACCAAAATTGTAAGAAAGATCTACAATAGTAAGCTGTATGTGTATTATAAAGGGGGTCGCCCAAGGAAAACCTAGATTTGTACAGTTAATGACCGTCGCCCGAGGAAAACCTAGATTGATGCAGTTAGTGAAGATGCCAAGATCTTTGGACTGAAAAACTGGGTGATGTTTGCAAACGATACAGATTCTTGGTCGAAGTTATTGAGGGGAACCTAGGTTCTACCCGGACCGTCATGCGAACAATGACGATGATATATATGGAGGCTCCCACTATGCTTTGTGAACCAAACTAAATTTCATTGCAATTGTCTGGTGGTTTTATATACCTTGAGTAAGGCAGCCTAAGTAGTCGAATGAGTTGGTGCATAATTCACATTTGGAAGTGTACGGATCGCGCAAGAAACTCCACATGACAGTAAAAGTTTTTTCTAAACCCTTTTGTCCATCCTCGACAGGCAACCCTCCGAATGTATTTCGGCCTTGAAAAAGCTCCTAATAAAAAACCATCCATCGTTCGGGTGCGGCATAAAACTGTAGGACCCTCCTTTTGTGGAAAACATCTAGACGTACACTACAAATAGCAGGACCAGCTCAGGCAAATACCCAAAACGGGTTGAAACTTAATTTACCAAACAAGTTACAAACAATTAGCAGTGCTCGTTTACAAAGAGTGCTCAGATCCACGTCAACTGGCACTCGGAACGAAACTTTAAATCGGCAGTGTTTGGAACTGCAGTTGCTAGTTTGCACTGCTCTCCAGTTCCCCAGCTCTCCCTGTTATTCACTGGTCCTTGAGTGTATCGAAAAACTTAATCTACAAGGAACACACAATTGCAGCCCGCTAATTTGAGTCCCAGGACTGGGAACGAAATAGTGGACACATTGACGGGAGAGGCTGAGGTTTCGCCCTTAATAGGACCCGAACCCTTCCTTGCTATTAGACAAGACATCCATCAAAGGGAAACTTAAGAGTGAAGAGCTAGGGCTATGGGAGGTTTATTGGCACCAAACTATGGGGCTACGCCAGGAGAAATCTCTACTGGGAGGATACAACTAAAAGAGGTTTAAAACACTCATAACCCTTCCCAAGGACAAACTGAGATTGCTCACGGCCACTGCAGACTGCGAAGTCATCTGCACAAGATCGTAATTTGGTCTATGGACACTTGTCGTTTGTGCGACCAATCTCAGGAGAGTTCAATGCTCCTTCTTCTGGCATGCAGCGCTATAGCGTGGAGACTGCAGCTAAAAGAAAGGCACATACGCTCAATCCAACCCAGCTCCATCCTGAGTTTATTAAGTGAACTGGGTCTGGATGAGGTACTGTGATAAATAGAGGGGAAAAAGACTATGAGGTCGAAGTGCAAACCTCATAAAGGATCTAATTTAATCTAATCTAATCTAATATAATCTAATCTAATCTAATCTAATGTAATCTAATGTAATCTAATCTAATCTAATCTAATCTAATCTAATCTGATCTAATCTAATCTAATCTAATCTAATCTAATCTAATCTAATCTAATCTAATCTATTCTAATCTAATCTAATCTAATCTAAACTAATCTAATCTAATCTAATCTAATCTAATCTAATCTAATCTAATCTAATCTAATCTAATCTAATCTAATCTAATCTAATCTAATCTAATCTAATCTAATCTAATCTAATCTAATCTAATCTAATCTAATCTAATCTAATCTAATCTAATCTAATCTAATCTAATCTAATCTAATCTAATCTAATCTAATCTAATCTAATCTAATCTAATCTAATCTAATCTAATCGAATCTAATCTAATCTAGTCTAATCTAATCTAATCTAATCTAATCTAATCTAATCTAATCTAATCTAATCTAATCTAATCTAATCTAATCTAATCTAATCTAATCTAATCTAATCTAATCTAATCTAATCTAATCTAGTCTAATCTAATCTAATCTAATCTAATCTAATCTAATCTAATCTAATCTAATCTAATCTAATCTAATCTAATCTAATCTAATTTAATCTAATCTAATCTAATATGATGCAGTGGAGCAAGAATTTACGCATCAATCCAAGCCAAGTGGTTTATTACGAGGTGCCACTTCGCTTCTCTGCCGTTACTCAGGCTTATGCTGCTTTGGCTATGGATGATTTGGAGCAATTCCAGATAGAATATCTAGGATGAGAAACATATATTAGACTTTAGTAATATCCACAAAGAGTTGTGAACCCATTCGAAATTAATTCCTTGGCTTGTAACGGGTTCTTACTGATCTCTTCAAGAGATGGCTAAACAGAACAGGCTCCAGCTCATTTGGGTTCCACCTCCAAGGCGCTTAGCAGGGCACTATATGACAGTTTAGCCTTCACGATCAAATATATGCCTTTTTGAAATTTTTATGCCGTATGCCACTTGTGAGCTTTTTCTCAAAGAATTCATTTATGGTATAAATACAGATTTATTCAAAGTACGATTAGTTAAATTTCCAAGCAAACTTAGTGGGAAAGGGATCAGAAACGGGAGCGTAGCGAGTATTTGTCGAAACAGGGTAATTTACGAGTGTCCGTTGTTGTTCGAACTTTAATTGGGCATAGTCTAAATGAAAGGCTAGACATGTCTTTCCCAGCTGTTTTTTCACATTTTATAACGAGAATGTAAAGTAAAGTAAAGTTTTGGACATCCGATTTGTGCTCAGCTTCCATAGACCTAACTCGAAAATACTAAATCTAATCTTACATTTGTTATTTGTTAACGAAATAGAAAAAACGAAAGTGTTAAAAATATACGCCCAGAGTACAGTTATCACACTTCTTTATTTATTTGTTTTTTTGCTTGCCCATAGCCATTTATTATTGAGCCGAAAAAAAAAGCCGCAGAAAATAAATAATAATAATAAATTAAATGGAAGATAATAAAGCGTGAATTGCTTATACCTACGCTAAAGCATAGACATATATAAAAAGCTCATGAATAAACAGAAAAACTATAATACAGGTTTTAAGCTGTCAAGCAACTAGCAAAAAATTCCACTGGCGCGTGTCGCTTTAAGTTTAAACAGCTTGAATGAAATGTATGACTAGTGATGGCCATTCATGAGTAAGCATGTGAGTTATTGTACAGTAACCGTGCAAAGAATTATGAACAGTAGGAATTTCTTATATTAATGGCCACAAGTCTACTTATAGCTTTTGAGGTCGGCCCGATAACAGAAATTAATATATTTGATTCAGTTTAGCTGACGAAGTTCAATATCTAGGAGTGATCTTGGATAAGAAACTGACTTGGAAGATACATGCTTCGCTGGTGATGGATCACGCATTAAAGATATTTCAACAATGTCGCAGAGCCTTTGGTAAAAAGTGGGGTCGTGAACCTGTTGTGGTTTTGTGGATATATGCAACACTTATCAGACCAATTATCACTTATGCATCTGTGGTTTGTTGGCCTATGGTTAAGTTTACTCTTCGGAAACTATATAGGCTGCAAAGAAGTGGATTTTTATCCATTACAGGAGCCTTGAGTGCAACCTAAATGCTATGATTTATTTGCTCTCCTTCGATCTTCAGATACAGCAGGAAGCAATAAAAGCAATGTGTAGGCTCCATAATATGGTTTCTGGCACGAAGACGAACTTTTGGGATACCGAAAAGGCTTATTTACTGCTTTTGGTGCCTCAGGGCCATCTTGTACCCATAGTTTCATTTGTATGGAAATTTAATGGCAGGTAATACAAAATGCATTCACGGATATTTCCTTTACCGATGGGTTCAATACTGAAATAGTTTCTGGAGCCGGATGGGGAGGAATGGTAAATGTTTTCCATTCTGCAAGCAACAGCATGGATAATTGAAAGGAGATGGAGCGGGAAACAGAATGGAGTATTTAGGTTAGGTTAGGTTTTTGTGGCAGTCGGCTTAGAGTAGCCAACTAACTTAGAATATGTAGGTTCGTTGTGGTACCATTATGTGACTAGGGAACTGCAGTGTTGTTCATCATTGAACGTCATGGTGACGCTTTTATGAAGTGTAGGATAGGTTTTAGCCTAACACGGGTTCGTAAGAGAGTTCAAAGGTTATTTTCTGAACAACCTTGCTCTACACTTCCCCAATTTCTACTGTTTCTTCCTCTTACTCGTCTCTACAACTTCTAAAGCATTCATGAGAAAATACTCCTAGCCTAGAAGACTGCCTACCTAACAGCCAATGACCGGTGACACAAGCCACTACCTTCGAGATGTTCGCTCTTAAGAGGTTGAGCAGGTCTCCTGATCTTTTCTTATCTATTTGCGATCAAATTAGCCTGGTTGTAACACAAGTATTGTCTTCTCTGCATGACCTATTGGTCTCCTAGAGAATATTTTTTATCCTTAATTTGCAATTGGAGTTTTTAGAGACAGCCAGACTGCACTGAAGGCCCTGGAAAACACGAATGAAGGTTTAAACATTTTTTAAGAATGTAAGAAGAAACTAAATTCTGTTGCAAGACGGAATACGCTTGTTCTTATATGTGTCCCAGGAACAAAATTGCCAATGAATTAATCAACTTCGGATCAGCATAACTCCATAGAAACCAGAACCAATAATCGGAATTAGTTCTGCAGGAATCATGAAGTGCATCAGCGTCTGCCATTTACATAAAGAGCGATGGTTCTGTCTAGAATGCTGCAGTACTGTAAAGTGTTTTGTCCGTCAAGCCCGAACCGAAGACTGTCGAACTTTTTTATAAAACTTGGAGGAAAAGACGTTCGTTTGATGATGTGTATAATAACAGGACACAATCCATGGTGCAGCATATGACCACCATTGGAATCATTGTGAACCCGATTTAGCTGTCTTATTTAGAGGAGACGGATGGCGCTGAGCATTTTCTCTGTGAGTGTTTCGCCTTTGTTAGAGCAAGGCTTCAAATTTTATCTTCTGAAGTCAAATAATTGTTTTATCCAACTGAGAATAATGCGCATATATATGTAAATGTATACGAGGTATGATATTTGAAAATTTCTAATTTTTTTTCATGAAAAATTAAAAAAAGGAATGACCATTACCGGTCCCTGTTAACAAATATTTTAACATTTATATAAGAGAGCACTAAAACATACACTCAATACTGCCGCTTTGTTATATTCTCTCATCGTTCTCATTTCGTTGGACAGATACTGTAAATATTTGTTTAAAAGAAACGTGAATTGTTGTTGCGCTCTTTTTGTTGTTTTTCTTGTTATCAACAAGTAAGCGCGATGCCGGTATATTAGCTTGGTTCTTTTTTCTTTCGGCGTTTCAAGTCACGTGCCGTGAGGCGGCTAACTACTGGCCAGACAAGTCCGTAGATGATTACTCAACTAAGCTAATGCGTTGGAAGGTGTGTGTGTGTGTGTGTGTAGGCGAATAAGCGGCGCTAAAAATGTTGTTTAAACAGCATTTAACTGTTTGTGAGTGTTTATGAATAAATTTCGACACATTTATTTTTTGATTTTCTTATTTGATGTTTTATTTTTGTTCAGTCAGTCAGATTCAGGCTTCTTTAGGCGAATTTATTACGTAGAATTTTGTTTTTGGGAATTAGAGTGTCTGTAAATTAAATCACAGACAAAAAGTCGGTCGCTGGTCGAAATTGATTTAAATTCGTTTTTTATTTTAAAATGCTTCGCTAAAAATTTATTCTAGTCTTATAAAGTTCAATCAACTACATCTAAGTGTGGGAGCACTGACAAAGTTAACATAAAGGCGAACAATTTGTTCTTAAAAAATATTTTTATTTTTTTTTTGAGGGCGATGTGTTATACTATATTACCTGCTTGGGCAAGGTCTTTTATGCTGAATTTTGTATTTTTTCTTTTCTTTTATTAGAAATTTTGCTTCTCTTCCGTACATACATAAATAGCCTTTAGGACGGGTCAATTTGCTTTGATATCGTTCCTAGCAGATTCGGATTCTACAAGTAATTCTAAGAAAAAAGTCCACTAGAGCATTGCTCTGCCGCCATTTTCGAGTAACTCCAAATTTCAAAGTAAACTGTATTTAATGAATACAAAATCAATAGGAAGATTAATACTTACTGAAGAGCAATAAATGTTATTTTTCATGAATGCTAAGTCAGTACGAAAAATTTATTTGTATATCATTTTTTATGTAAAGAAATACAATATGACGGTACAGAGCAAATTTTATATAATTTTTTAATATTTTTGTGGCAAAAATGACGACATGTAATTGTTTTTATATGTAACTAAAAAAAAAAAAATATACATGCAAAAAGATGGGTAAAACTTACAGAAAAAAAAACAGAAAACTATTTTTAATATTCAAATTAAAATTTTATTTAATCAACATCTGGTGTTTGGCCCTTATTTGATTTCAGGCCGAACTCCTCCTCCTATGTGTGGTGTGCGTTTTAACTATTTCCCACAAATTGGTGGGCGCCGTAGCCGAAAGAGGTGGTGCGTGACTATCATTTGAAAGTGCCCAGCTACTTAAGTGGTAGAAAAATGAAGCGTGAAACACCAAATGATAGAACAAGTGTTTTTTAATAGCGGGTGGCCCCCGGTAGGCAATGGCATACCGATGAGTGTACTCCCGCGCATAAAGCTTGAAATTGAAATTTGATAAAAAAGTCGAGGCAAGAAGCATCGAGAAATTTGGTAACTCCTAAAACACTCAGGCTACAAAGCCCATTGTATTCAAAGCTCTGGAAAGCAAAAGGGTAGATAGTCAAGGCGCAAAAGAGAGAAGTAACAGAGAAAAAAAGATAGGATGGAATAGAGACAGAGACAAACACTTTGCAGTTCTGCAGCATTCTGGACAGTACCATCACTTTATGTAAATTGCATACATAATCGCTGATCCAATTAATGATTTCTATGGAATTGGTTCCGATTATTGGCTCTGATCTCTGTGGCGTTACGCTGATCCGAAGTTCATTAATTCATTGGCAATTTTATTTCTGGAACCCATATAAGTACAAGCGTATGCCGTCTTGCAACATTCTTGTACAATTTTTGAGGTTGGTATCGGGTTTTTCAAAACCTTTATACAGCCTGACTACCACTAAAGACTCCAAACTAAGGATAAACTAGGCTAATTTGGTCGCAAATAGATAAGAAAAGATCAGGAGAATTGCTCAACCTCTTAAGAGCGAATATCTTGAAGGCCGTGGTTTGTGTCATTGGCTGTAAGGTAGGCAGTTTTCTTGACTAGGAGTATTTTCCCATGAATACTGTAGAAGTAGTAGAGACGAGTAAATGCAAGAAACACTAGAAGTGGAGGAAGTATCCTCTGTAATTGTTCAGCCTTAGCTAAGAGTAGATCAAGGTTGTTAGGAAAATAATCTTTGGACTCTCTTACGGATCCGTGTTGGTCTACAACCTATCCTACACTTAATAAAAACGTCACAATGTGGTTCCCTAGTCACATAATGGTACCACAACGGACCTAGATAGTATAAGTGAGTTGGCTACTCTAAACCGACTGCCACAAAAACCTAACCTAACCTAAAGGCTCCAATCTGTTTCCCGCTCCATCTCCTCTCTCTGCTGCTTTCAGAATGACAAACATTTTCGTTCGGAAAACATTTGCCGTTCCTGCCCATCCGGCTCCAGAACCTATTTCATTGTTGGACCCATCGGTAAAGAAAATATCCGGGAATGCATTCTGTATTTCTTGTCATCAAATTTCCTTACAAATGAAGCTATGGGTATAAGATGGTCCGGAGGCGCCAAAAGCAGTAAATAAGCCTTTTCGGTGTCCCAAAAGTTCGCCTTCGTGCCAGAAACCATATTTATGGAGCCTACACATTGGTTTTATCGCTTCCTGCTGTATCTGAAGATCGAAGGAGAGCAAATAAAGCATAGCATTTAGGTTGTACTTAAGGTACCTGTTATGGATAAGCATCCACTTCTTTGCAGCCTATATAGTTCCCGAAGAGTCAACTTAACCATAGGCCACCAAATCACAGATGCATAAGCGACGATTTGTCTGATAAGTGTTGTGTATATCCACAGGACCACAGCAGGTTTCCTATCCTAGATATTCCCAAAGGCTGTACGGCATTGTTGAAAAATCTTTACCTTCAGCGAAACATTTGTTTGCCAAGTCAGTTTCTTATCCAAGATTATTCCTAGATATTTAACTTCGTCAGCCATACAGAGTGTCACACCTTTCAGTGCTGAAAGACTAAGCCCATCGAATTTCTGTTTCCTCGTGAACAAGACAAAGGTAGTTTTGTACAGATTGAAGGAAGGACCTTGTCTCGTATATCAGTCGTTGATTTTATCCAGAATTCTCTGCACTTTCATGCAAGGTCTTCTTAAGGATTTACCCGATGTGAGTGCACATGCATCATCCGCATATGCCTGGACATGGAGTCCGAGTTCCTGTATCTCCCTTAACAGAGAGTCTACGACAATGGAGAAAGAACGCCACGTTGGGGACATATTTGCTTGGTCCTAAAGGTAATTAGTTCGCCACTGTTCTCACCAGCGTATAACAGCCTCTCAGAGAGGATGCAGTGCAAAGCTTACTTTAGTATAGTTTTCGTATACCTCGCTCGAGTGGCATGTTGTGGCAGGAAGTTCTTTCTGCTTAATCGCGTAAGAAGCCTCGCCTCTCGAACTTTTTTCCACTCCATAAAAATCCCTAAACAGAAATTGCGAAGAACTGTTGAACGTTTAAAAATCATTTAAAAACGTTCGAATCATTTTCTCTGTAAACATATAAAGAAATGATGGAAAATAACGGAAATAACAGGAAGACAGGGCATTGTATACAACAAAAAAAAAAAAAAAAATCACTACATGGTGGGGCTTAATTTTTTTCTGATATTTTTGTTATTCATGTACGCGTACAAGTTGTTTCTGGTTTTTATTTTTTTGTTGTGCCAACATTTTTTCGTGTCTCAGCACAAAGCTAAAGTTCACAGAGAAAAAGTAGATGATAAAATCCTCCTTAAAATCCTTTTTAATCAGAAAAGGCCAGTTTGAGCGATGGCGAGGAGTGCGTAAGAAAAGCTGGAGGAAAAAGTAGGCACAACACAGAACCCAGCCATAAGAAAAAGCACATAAAAAAGAAGGCAGCAAACAGCAAATCATACACGCGAATGCACACTCACACACACGCACACGCTCATGTGCAGTCAAGCACTCTGCAAGTCGATGACGTGCAGAAAAAGAAAAACAACAAAAAGCGCAACAATTAGAAACGTGAAAAAACTTCGGCAAAGCAACCAGTTCCGAAAAAAGGTGGAGCGCATTAAAAAGTAGTAAAGGGAGTAATAGAAGATAGGTGCGCACCAGAAAGGAGGAACAAAAAAAGCATTAAGAAATAAAAGAAACTTTTCAACACTCCCTCAAAGTGTGCGTGCAGAATTTTTAAAGTACTGCGCTTTGCCTTGGATTTTTCTCCCCCTCTTAAGCCTGATGGGCCACCTACCTAAACTGCAAACTGCTGTAAAATGCCATCAACACCGCACTCCCGCTTATTAAATGCTGCTGTTGCTGTTCCGAAATGCCTTACAAGCGATTAAAGTACAATTTTTAGCACACAAATTTACGCCCTTTGCACTTTCCTTCCACCCACTCTTTAGCCTTATTTTTATTTACTCCCTTGTCTAACATTGCTTTTACACTTGTTTTTGTTTTAACCGCACAAAAAATGTGTTACATTGTTATTGTTGCACGCTGTGCGCAATTTAACGGTCACTTTGGGTTAGTCCTCCAAAGCAATGGAAAGCGACTAAGTCATTATGGGGCTTAGCGTGATGCGCGGGCGCCAAAGGGGGATGAAAGTACAAAATTAAAATGTACCTAAGGGTCAAGCAGCGTCAGCCCCGTGCAACTTTGTTTTGTGTTAGACTCTTTAATACCCAGCACAGAAGGCGATAGTGGATTTTCTCTGCTTTTACCCTTCCTTTCTACGCTCTTCACTCGTCTTCCTATCCTCATCTTCATTTATGAGCTATTTGCGATTTTCCGCTGTTAAATCTCAACAACAAAATAATGAAGTTAATTGTAGGAGGCCTGAGAGACGAGACGTTTACTCTCATTACTTTGTTATTGGCATTTTCAAGTGCTCTGTAATGTTGAGAATACCCAATGAGCATGGAAAATGAGCATGGAAGTTCAGTGCATATTCCTAAATCTTTAAGCATTTCAACTTTACTTAATGGCCATACCAAATGAGACATCGTATCAATAATAAATACCAAAAAATTATTTATAGAATTGAAAAAAAAAAAAAATGAAAAATATGTGGCTGAAAGTTTACGGTTGAATGCAAAGGCTGTGACATCACTTCATTTGCCAATATTTCGCAGCTGTCGGTGATGATGGAATACACTGTACGCTGTTCCGCATAAACTGCCCGACTACTCACAATCAATCTCATTATAGAATTTGTTTGCACAATGCGGACCAAAAACATCATCTGTACGGACAGCAATATATCTTTTAGCCGCGTAACAAAGAGCTAATTCAAGGTATACCAACACCTTGCCACATACCCTGATGCGTATTTCATATGAGAATAGAACAAGAAAAATTCAACACTTCCGAGAATGCTACATAGAATATTGTGAAATAGAAGGATGCACTTTTATAATAATAATGAGTTTTCCCAATAAGAGGTGTTATTTTGATATTGAAAGAAAAACGCAATTTTTTAATACAAAGGGTGGTTACATTTCAAGAGCCGATGTTGAATGTGAACTAAGCCTAAACGTCAAGTTTTTTTCTGCATTTCATTTGACATTTTTCCATTTTAGACTAACTCAATTTGAACAATGGAAAGATACACAATCGAGCAGCGCGTTAAAGTTATTCAGGCTTATTATGAAAACAGGCGTTCAAATCAAAATGCATATCGCGCACTTCGTGATTTTTTCGGTCAATTTAATCGTCCAAATGTGCGTACAATCGGAAAAATTTTTTAAAAGTTTGAGCAAACCGGGTCTGTAGGAGATGTAAAAACACCAGTGCATGCTCGTACAACTCGTACTGCAGAAAATATTGCTGCTGTTCGCGATAGTGTGGTTGAAGAGCTGTCCACCTCAACTTGTCGTCGTGCCCAACAATTGCACCTCTCACGCTCGTCGTTGATGAACATTTTGCATAAAGACTTGCATTTACCCGCTTACAAGGTGCAATTGACTCAAGAACTAAAGCCTCTTGACCAGTTCAAGCGTCGTCAATGGTCAAAATGGTGGCAGGAAAAGGCAACAGTGAATGACCAATTTTCGAAGAAAATCATCTTCAGTGATGAGGCTCATTTTTACCTCAGTGGATTCGTCAGTAAGCAGAATTGCCGTATTTGGGTGAATGATAATCCAAAGAGTGATTGCCGATAAACCAAGGCACCCACAAAGAGTGGCTGTTTGGTGGGGTTTATGGGCCGGCGGCAGCAGTGGGCCGTATTTTTTCCAAAATGAGGTCGGTCAGGCAGTTACTGTGAATAGTGCTCGCTATCGCGAGATGATAACGAACTTTTTATGGCCCGAATTGGAAGATATGGATGTGGACAATTTGTGGTTTCAACAGGACAGTGTCACTTGTCACACAGCTAACGAAACAATGGTTCTTTTGCGCGAAAAATTTGATGGCCGAATAATCTCACGTCGCGGCGATGTCAATTGGCCGCCAAGATCATGTGATTTGACATCGCTGGACTTCTTTCTTTGAGGTTATTTGAAAAAAAGGTGTACGTCGATAAGCCAGCAACAATTCAAGAGCTAAAGGATGAGATAAAATCGGCACATTAACGGCATAGAACCTCAATTATGTCTCAGCGTCATCGGAAATTTGGACCATCGGATGGAGGTGTACCGCCGAGATCGCGGTGGCCATTTGGCCAATATTTTGTTCTATACGTAATTGCGCTATACCAATATTATCATAATAAAGAGAAATGACAATAATTTCTTAAACAAATTGTATTTTATTCAAAATAAACACCGGCCCTTGAAACTTAGCCACACTTTAAATGATCGAATGTTTATTTCATTATAAAGAGGAAGGTATGCCGTTAATAGTGGAAAATAACATCAGGCAAATGATCACCACGACCAAGCTCACAGGACAATATCCTTTTCATGAAATTTTCCAGAATCGAATTGGAAAGTGGCTGCCCTATGTCCTCGATAGCCTCACGAATTCCATGTTTGAGGTCTTAAATCCAGCTTGGGCGTAGATCATCTCTTTCACGTGACCCCAAAGAAAAAAGTAACAAGGTGTTAAATGGCAAGATCTCGGTGGCCAATTGTGATCACCTCTTCGAGAGATAACACGGTCCGCAAACTTTCCCGTAAAAAATCAATGTTTTCGTTGCTTGTGTGGCACGTAACGCCGTCTTGTTAAAAATAAACGTTGTCCAGATCAATACCATCTAATTCCGGTTATAAAAATTCGTTAATCATCTCTCCTGTTTAACACCTAACACCTGTTACTGGAAAACCCTTTATATAATTCGTGCTTATACCTTTTTTTGGATATTTGGGCGAGATCCCCAAGCCAATGAGGCTTTGTAAATCAACTCGCATTTTCTGGGAATGGTTTTTCGAGCTCTGGGGCGTTGCCCCATCTTTTGCATTACCATATTCCCAAGTATGTCTTAATGCATTACAAATCATCTTTTTAGAGGATCGCCAATGCTTCAATATTTCCAGTATTGTGCTTCCAGATGATTTTATGTAATGAGTCAACTGTCGCTGCTCTTTATGGTACTAGGGTCCCTTCGCGTGATGTATAACAAACTTTTGAGACTGAGATTGAAACAAACCAAAGAATTTGAACCACACAAATTGACTAACGTGAAAATCAGTTTTGTATATGTGCTAAATTCGAGCCGAGCTCTAACTGGTAAGTTTCGTTTTTTGTTCTTCTTCATTCCACTCGGGAGCATAGGGCCGCGACAAGACTCTTCCATCGTACACGGTTCTGAGCTGTTGTTTTTGCGCCGTCCCATGTGATGTCGGTATTTTCTAGTTTGCGCAACATCGACCTTTGCCAAGTGATCTTCGGCTGACCGCTCCCTTGCCCGTTCCAGTCTGGCGCCATTCTTGTGGTCCTATCTGGTAGTTTTCTAAGCGTGTGACCTATCCATCGCCACTTTCTGCGTTTGATTTGTCATAGTATGGGTTCCTCACTCGGTACTCTTCGCAGCTCGTCGAACAGACTATTCTACAGACAATGCTGAGGAATTTGTTGACGTAAGATTGTAGTCTTCCGTACAATAATACTGGCTTCACACATGCTTCACACAATATTCGCAGTTTGGTGCGCCTGGAGATTTGCGAACGCCGTCCTTGCTTTGTTTAGCCAGCATCTCCTTGTATTGACGATGCTGGTCTCCAGTCCGACAGTGCGTGCCAGTGTGACTAGTCTGCCCTCCTTCGTTTGAATTCATCGGCGAAATCTACGTCCTCAAGATGTCTGGGGAAACTCCATACGATGCCTCTTTTGTGCAGGGTGAATTGGTTTATAACGTCGCTTAGAACGATGGCGAAGAGAAGGAGTGAACTACTTTGTCTTACTCCTGCTATGCTGGTGAATGGGTCGCAAGGGTCGCTGATTTTGCCATTGTGAAGCACTTCCAGTTCGGAGGTCTCATAAGGGTCTCTGATGGGCCCTTAACTGGTACTACTCGCATGTAAATTATAGCGAGATTCCCTATTTAAAAAATATTCAAGAAAGATTTTAGAAATCATTTAATTTGGTAAGAAGAAAAATTATACAGACAATGTTGCCTTGGCATAAATTCAAATCGCGACCACCACTGCAAGGATCATTTGCGGATAGCTTTTCTTGACTATTTATCGATCGAATCCTTGTGGATGCTTATGTCAAGTATTCTCTATCTGATAGAATGGGTAGTACAGGCTTTGAGCGCTTTGAAAGTAATGATTAGGGACGACGCAAAAGCTCAAAGACACAAAACGGGAGGCAGTAGCGGATGAATACCCTTAATGAGCGAAACGAGAATTTGCGAATTGCGGATGACGCATATTTTAAATTTAATATTTTAGCAAATTCCTCTCTGCAGATAAGCTCTTTTGGGGTATAAACGACCGAATAGTACACAATATTGGATTTTATACGCTGAAAATTGTGTCGCTAACATTGCGAGGGTGGTATAAAAAGTACTTGAAAATAAAAACCTGCGGTATTACCACCTCAAATTCAACATTTTGCCTGCTTTCTGCTTCAGCTTTCAAAAGAATGCACCTATATTCATATACAATAGGGTGTGCAACCAAGTTAAAGTCAAGCAAAGACACTTTGGGATCATTTTTTAAATTATGTTACTACTCCTTTGTGTGACTTTAAAGGAAATTCTACTTGATAACTTATATTTAAAATTTTCAACAACTTGAGTATCTCTGTAACTAAATTGTTCGCTGGGCTTAATGCACTTTGATTCAACAGCCGCCAAGCGCTTACTTTTGACTTTGAAATTCTGGCTCTGTGCCCTCGTCTGTAGTTGGCCCCTTCAAGTGTTAGATCATTGACGTGAATGGATTGCAAAGGCACGGTCGAAATGACCAAAAGGCCAGAAAAAGGTCAAAATGATAGACCCGAAAGGCCAAGTACGAAAATAAATGAGTAAGTAAATGAATAAGTGACTGTTGGTTGGAGAAGTTTATCTTTGAAAGCGGCCGAGTTGCTCCGTCAAGTGGCGGTCACAGTCGGCGCGAATGGCCTGGCAAAGTGACTGAAGCGTATTCATAGCACTGCCTAAGCTGCCGCACAACATGCAATGCAATGCACGGACTGGCGATGGTAAGCAGCAAACTGTAGGGTAGAAAAGTAAATCCTCGTCATCACTTCCCCGCATGAGTGTGTGTGTGGGTGTTGCTGGTGTTGGACGGAGCGTTGTATGACTAAATGAATCGTAAATTCACATCAATTACGCGGGTAAACATCAACAGAATTTGCATGCCGATTATGATGACTGACATTTTGCCGATTTGTGTCGTAGATGGGCAGTACTTAATCTATATACATATACATATATATGTTGGTATATGTATGTGTATGTGTGGGTGTGTGTATGTGAATATTTGCTTAAGCGATTGAGCGTTGCTGCTGAGTTTGTTTGTTTGTGTTTACTGTAATGACAGTGGCAATGACTACAATCCGCTAGATATTACCGCCAAAATGGGTAGTGTTAAGTCATGGGGCGTCGGTATTAAAGCTAATAGCAGAATATCATAAAATTTTCAAAACGTTTCGGTATGGATGAATGCTTGCAGCTACTGTTGTTGTTGGTGCTGCTTTAATGACTGGTGTTCGGGTTGTTACTGTTGTTGGCTTCACATTAAATCTAAGCGAAATTAAATTAACTTCTGCACTTAAAATAGCTTTAGTGATGGCATTTTAATGCTTGAAGTGCCCATCAAAAGTCCGCTTGAAAGCCTTGAGTTATGCAACAAAATCAGGAAAAGGGCTCGCATGCTACTGAATGCAATTTAAATGCAATACAATTGTCAGAAATTGTTATATAGTACGTGGATATATATATATATATATATTTTTAATTGGCACGCATATTCTTTATTGGGTGCTTCGGCAAAATATTCTCAAATATTTACTACGAGCTACATAATGTCCCATTTGATTCGCGGCACACTTTAAGCAAATACGGAAAATTTGTATACTAGAGTGTTAGGCTAACACAGGCTTATACTTATACTCGTATATGTATATATAATAGTCGCTTATACACTTTTTGGGTGTTTGGCAGAGCTCCTCCTACTACTTGTGGCATGCGTTTTGATTTTTTCCACAAATAGAAGAACCTACAGTTTTAAGCCGACTCCGTATGGCAGATGGCGTTTTATGAGAAGTTTTTATTTGTTCACAAGCTTACAAATAATGAATGGTCTTTTCACCCAAGACCCGGTCCATCCAATTTTTATGTAAAATCGGTCGCTAAGTCCGAGAATCCAAATATTCGTTTTTCTGTCTCAAGAGATGCAACTAAGTAAATATAATCTCGATACGCGCCAGTAGTAACATCTCTTTGACTTGGCACGGACTTTTCAAACGACCCTCATCTAACCTAACATGGAGCACTTAACAAGTCTATTTTAATGGTATGGTAGTGTGTAACTTACTTTTGTACAATACTTTAATAATTTCTTAGTTGTGTATGTTTAGTCGTATATTGGCAATTTTTATCCAGTCACCTGAGGTATAGAAGGTATGCAGTTCTGAAACGAAAAAAGATTTCGAAAATTTCTCTTAAAATGTGGTAATGAAAACTAGTCTGAAATAATTTATGTCTGCATCCGAACAACACCCATAGAAGGGATCGTTGCGAACAAATTTTTTTGACGTGATAACGTCTTATAATTCGATTTAGCCGGTTGCACGCACGAAAAAATGTGTCGTTACCTTGCTAATTTGTCGTTACCTTGCTCATTGCCGTTACCTTGAATGAACTGCAAGCGAGAGCGTGGAACGAACGACAAAGAGCACAATCGGCCCCCGCGTTCGGCAACGTTCGACATCTGGCTCTGTCCTACTTGAGTGAGCATATATATGTATGTATATGTATGTATATGCGCATTTGTATATAAATTCACATACTTTGCATATGCCTTCTTCCTGTGTGCATGGTAATGAACCATTTCTCTGTTAAGAATAGGACGATAATAGAAAAAATAGGAAATGAAAGGGAGTGTTTCGAGTATAATGTGTCTTGAAAAAGTCAAATCGATGATGGTGCCTCTTAGTGTTGTTGACTTATTAACGTCTGATGCACAATCGAAATTGAAGATATCTTTCATGAATTTGATAAATGTTTCGTCATTTTTCACGTTTGTGTAAATGTAACTTGACCTATTCTATTGCGATTCAATTTACCTCCTCCTCTATATCCATACAAAATATCTATCAAACAAATAAAATTAAAATTTTGTTTAGAAAATTGCAACCCTTACATCAGTATTTTCTTATGACGTTCTCACGTTAAACTATCGTCAGTAAACCGACTTTACAGACAACCTCTTTTTTTATTATATCAGGTATTTTTTTTAAAGGGATATATACAGTTAGAATTTTCAAAAAATCAATTTTTTATTTTATTTTCTTAATGTACATATATTTAAGAATTCACACATAAAATTTAATATCGTTCCAGTGAGTAGTTTCAAAGTTACACGCAAATTTGAAAAGGCGTTTCAGAGTGCTTGAAAGTGCTTTTTTTTTAGCTCCTTCTCCAGATAAATATTTTTACTAGTACCAGATCTTAAAATACAGTTAAAAGATAGCAAAATATGTGTACAAATTTTTAGCTCAATTAATTTAAAAGTTTTCTCAGAAGAAATTCTGTAAATTCGCTTTTTTCGGCCTTCTAACTGTATACAACGCCTTAAGAACTCAAGAACTTAAAATGGTAATGCAAAACAGAAATATTGTTGAAATACATTTTTCTTATTATAATCCCGCAGATAATTTTATGGCATTTATTTTTTTGTCTATGCCGCGGCATATGTCTACAGCGGCTACAAGTTAAATGGTCCACTAGGTACGCCCAATTTTTGACTCTCTCTCTCTCTCTTAGCTTCACAGTATGTGGTGTACCATAGCTTCATCAACAATCCTCATCCAGTTCAGTCTCTCTCTTGCCTAATTTCTCCAATTACGAACATTCATCGCTTTTAAGTCTGCTTCTACGTCATCAAGCCATCTCTTTCTTGGTAGGCCTCTCTTTCTTCCTCGATTGGACGTAAAGTAAACACCCTTTTTTGGATTCATTCGTTGGGCATTCTTATGACGTGGCCAATCCATCTAATCCGCTGCGCTTTAATAAAACGTATTACATGTTCACCACCAATAAGGTTTTCAATTTCGTTGTTATAACGGATGTAATACGTGCCGTTTTCAAGCCGAATAGGACCATAGATTTTTCTCATTATGGTTCTTTCAAAACGCATTAGCTGGTTTATATCATTGGCTTTCAGTGTCCAGATTTCAACACCATAAGTAAGAGCCGGACGTATCAAAGTTTTAAACATCTCGATTTTCTGCATTCGTGATAAAACCTTTGATCTGAACAATTTTTTATTTGCATAGTACGTCTCATTAGTAGATTTAATTCCTTCATCTATTACAATTGATATGTCTTTACTCGCTGATAGAACGAATCCTAAGTATCATATTTGAATTAATTTACACTTTCACAAACAAACTCATCTTTAGCTAGATTGTTGGCATCCATATTACGTGCTGAGCGAAGTATAAACTTAGTTTTTTCGGCGTTGACAGCCAATCCTTTAATTTTGGCTTTTGTTTCTAGCAGCTTGAATATGCGAACTAGCTTGTTTTTGTTTTTTGCCATGATGAGAACGTCATCAGCATAAGCACATACATATTTGAAAATCTTTGTCAAATATTGTTCCGGACAAGTTAATTTCTTTACAACTGTGTGCAATATAAGGTTGAAAATCAGAGCGGACAATGCGTCTCCTTGCTTAACACCAGACAGGACCACAAAGGGTTCAGACATTTCGCCTTGTACTAGCACCTTGCTAGTAGTATTCTTCAATGTTCAGAGAGCCAGATCAATCAGTTTCAACGGAACGCCAAGTTATTGGAAACAGTGTTTGATTTGCTTTCTGTCTAGACTATCAAACGATTGTTTAAAATCAATAAATAGGCAGAATATATCTATGTTATGCTCGAACAATTTTTCAAAAATTTGGTTTACCAGCAAACCTTCATCAATTGTTGATCGATTGCTTTTAAAGCCACACTGGTATTCACCTATTATTTCGTCAGCATAAGCTTTGATACGCTCGTACACAATGAACACTTGTAACCAACGTTGTGAACAATGTCCTGAAACATTTTTCGAAAAGCTTTTAGATCACGTAATACAGTGTATCGAGGCCAGAGGGGACTATTTTGAATAATTAAACTCGAAGTTATCAGAACAAAGCTCCTGTCTTTCCTATTTCAATGCAATATTGTTTATTTTGGACTTCACTTTGTATGTCAAGAAAAAGTGTTCCATACAAATGTACACACCCTAATAAATGCATATAAGTATTTGTATACATATAAGTATGTGTATACATATAAGTATGTATATGTGTAAGTAAATGTATGCATTTGAAATGATAAACGATGCCGGGTGATATGAATGAAACAAACTTTGTTGTTGCAAAGTTTTGCATAATGCTACAGGCAAGTAATTCAAGTCATATTCCAAAAATATGCATAGGTGACACGCAAATAAAACAACAACTAACAAATTTTTGTTTACAAATGCGTAGCGGAAACAGAACAAGGGCTGCTGTAGAAGAGAAAGTGTACGAATACATACAAACATTTATATGTAAATACGTGAGCAAATGTGTACAAATTGTATAATACACAAATGAAAATTAATATATGTTTGGCAATGATGCGTAGCACGTGTGGGGGTCTGTGCGTATGTTGAACAAAAAACTGCCATAAATAATGTGACTTGCGCCAGCCTCGCGTATTTAGGCTAAAAAGGGAAAAAGTGAAGAGCCTAAATGATAACAAAATGTAAATACGAAAAGTTGCAAGTTGGCTACCCTGCACGAAAAAGTATTGGTGTGAACTTGAATAGTACCAGTTCACTTTTAATGCAATCCATTTCATATCAATCTTCTAAAATATTGTATTTCTTTGAAGTTAAATAAACTTCTTTCAGCTACAGTAATTAGTTAAAAATTCAAAAAGTTATTCAAACTTATACGATAATGAAATCTTAAAAAGTCAAAACAAATTCATTAAAAAAATAGTACAAAAATAAAATGAAAGACATTCACTTTGGCGTCCGCTAAATTATTTATTCATCAATTTCTAATTTATGCCCTTCAAAGTAGTCTCCCTCATACATACATATAATAAATTTGTGCCAGCGTTTTTTCCAATACTCGAAGCAGATCTGATATGCGCTTTTTGGTATGTTCTTGAGTTCTCTCAGCGCTTTGGTTTTTATCTCCTCAATCGTCGCAATCGTCATTATTTGCCGTACAACCTTGTGGTAAGAACTCCTGATGTAGTACGCCATGCTAATCGAAGAAAAGGGTGAGCAAAACCTTGACATTTGATTGAATTTGGCGCGTTTTTTTCGTTCTTGGCTCTCCTGGACGCTTCCACGGGGACGATTGAGCTTTGCTTTCGATGTTATAGGTATAAGTGGATCATCGTTGACCTCATTCAACAATTCCTGAGCGATGTTCAAGCGACGTTCTTTTTTGTTAAAATTCAGCAATTTTGGAACGAACTTGCTGCCACACGCTTCATGCCCAAAATTTCCGAAAATATTGTATGGCATCAGTTCTCTAATTGTGATTCGACGCCTCTCCATAACAGTTTTCTTCACTTTATCATCGGTTGTTGATGTGCTGGGTATCCGGAGCGAGCGTCGTCATTCACATTTTCTCGACCTTATGTGAAAAGCTTACACCTCTTGTAAATAGTTTTTTGTCTCAGAGTACTCTCACAGTAAGCCACTGTCTATATTTCAAGTGTCTTTGAGCACTTAATTTCATTTTTTACACAAAGTTTGATGCCACTTCTTTGATCCATTTTTTTCGGTATTAGAAAATCGCCGAACACGCAAAACACTTGTCTTATTTATGCCTCTCACAAACAAATTAAAAATGCTAGATTGCTAAACCCGTTAACATATCTTCGAGATGAGTGTACCAACAAAAAAAATAATAATAATCGAAAGACGAGTGTACGTAGCCTGCAAAATTTGAAAAATTCCCTAATTATCTTCTAATAATTGCGATGCATTGGGGCGCCCAATGGTAAACCAAAGAATGGCCACACTTGGACAAAGATTAACGGATTCGTCCTTTGTGACACCATTGTGAAGGAGGTGAGGGGTAAGAGAAAACCGATGGGATGAAAGGAGAGTGCTGGAAAAAGTTGTGGTGGGATGGTTAGGAGGATGGATTTGGAGTGTGTGGATTATGAACGATCACTGTGCTGCGTTTGCGTCCACCGCTTTATGCTGCTGATGAAATTCATCAGATTTTTTATGTCAACGCCAGCTATATCAGCAGGCGTAGCAAAGAAGTAAGAGCCAAGACGCCTATTTCTTAGTCCCGCCAGAGCACGGCAGCTAAAGAGAAGGTACTGAGATGATTCCACCTCATTCTCCATACATCCGACGCAAAAAGGACTCGAGGTAATTCCAAGTCTCACAGCATGTATTCCTGGGGCATAGTGACCTCTGCGAAAACCCACGACATTTGAGAGTTGAGATTTTGTCAACCTCACAAGCTGACCCGAGCGGCCCCGATCCACACGTGGCTAGAAGGATTTCGCGACTTAACAATTTTGTGTACTTGCCCAGTGCTCGCTGAGTTAGCGCGAAACCCATCTTTCCAGGAGCAGACTGCTCAGGGGGATCCCAATTCTCTCCCTTCGCGGGGAAATCATCTCCCATGTCTCTTGTCTGGCTAGCTCATCCACCTTACAGTTTCCCGCAATGTCGCTGTGACCAGGAACCCAGATGAGGCTTATGTCAAAGAATTTGGATGCAGTCGAAAGTGAGACTCAGCATTTCCTGATCAGTTTCGAATGCATCGTCACTGAGGCTAATTGTGAGCAGCCAATCAGCTGCATGCTTTATTGCGGCTACCTCTGCCTGGAACACACTGAAGTGGTCCGGTAACTTGAATTTGAGTCTGATGGGGCGCTGCTCCTCACAAAAAACTCCTCTGCCATCCTTTCCTTCCAACTTCGATCCATCCGATCTAAGTTCAGTGGGCCCTGTCTCCAAGTGTACCCCTTCCCTTGATGGAATATAAGTAGAGAAAGTTTCGGTTGGACCAAGCGGGGGTATACACTGAGCCGTTGACAGGGGATGAACTAAACGTTTCTAAGGATGCTTGATGTTGAGCCTATAACCCGAACCCCTCAGTCTGATTGCGTTACGTGCAGCGGCAATTCTGCCTGCGATGTTTACGGGTACGATACTTAACAATGCGGTGAGCGCCAGAGTAAGAGTCATTCGGAGCGTCCATAGATGGGTCTTAAATTTTCTTATCTAAAAAATACAATCAACTAATTTCTTCTTTTAAATAGTATAGGGTGTTTTTTTTAGAGGTTAGGTTTTCAAGATAAAATAAAACGTATATAATTTAATGTTGTGGCCAAGAATTTAGCTCTATTATAAAGATAAGGGTTTGCCATTATGTTTTAAAAATGATACCCATTCAACCATTTGTGCGCAGGCGCTAAATTCAGTAAATAGCTAAAATTCCCAGACTTTTTGAACGCACCGAAGTCAATAAATAAGGGTGTTGTTTTTAGAGGTTAGGTTTTCAAGATGAAATAAAACGTATATAATTTAATGTTATGGCCAAGAATTTATTATAAAGATAAGGGTGTGCCATTATGTTTTAAAAATGATACCCATTCAACCAAAAGTGAGCTTCATCGCTGAACAAAATTTTCTTCGATGCGTCGCGCGAACCGAACCATTATTTTCGTAATAAATTTGCACGATTTGCAAACGTTGTTCAGGTGTAAGTCCATTCATTATGAAATGGCAAACCAAACTGAGCATAAATCAAGTGACGGCTGTCAAAAAGACCATCTACGAAAAAAGTAGTGCCAACTTGAAAACCTAACCTCTAAAAAAAACACCCTATAGTATTTGAACTAAAACGTTTCCATACCACCTTGGCTTTTCCCTGCAGGGAACGTACATTCGCGCTTACCCATACCCACGCACATGCTTCATATGCATTCGAATGCTTGTTTTCATGCACGTGTTTCAAGCCGCTATTATTATTATTAATGTTGTAGAGCGTCACTTTGTTATTGCTGTTGTTGTTTATGTTGGTTGCCTTGGCCGTGAGCTGATACCAAACAGATGCTGATGCCTCTATGGTAATGAGGCTGTTGATGCTGCTGATCGTTTCAAAGCGTTTGCTAATTTTATTGCTGATTCTCAAAAATGACTTTCTTTTTGTTGTAATGCTGGCATGCTGGCATTGTTGCTGTCACAATCATACTTCCTTCGTTACTGGTGCTTGCAATCATGATAATAATAATATAAATACTACAATTATTACTATCAGCCAACCTTCTCATCGTTCTACAACCACTCGATGTCTTCTATTACTTCTGTGCATGGATAAGAGTGCATGTATGTATGTGCGTATTGTTTACATGTATGAAATACATACATAGGTACACCTTTAAACTAATCACCAGCGCAGCAAATACTTTAGCAGCAGTCAGCTCCCGCAAGCAATTTTCGTTTGTGCCATTGGAAACATCATCAATGAATTGAACTTTTTTTTGGCTACACCATAAATTTTTGTTAATTATGAGAGAGTATGATACACTGTGTACATTTTTACTATACAATATCTATAGTTGTTCTCAATTACGTAATGAATATAGGAAAACAAAATTATATCGAACCTGCTCTGCTCGTCACAGGTGAATCGGAGATGGTCGAGGAAAATTCTATCGCTAAAAGGACCAAATTTATCGGAATAGTATCCGCTATGTGGCCCTCGGGGGAACCCACTATCTCTAAAGGGTGCATCTCTAGGTGGAGGATAGAGGAACACCTCCCAGAAATGGGTAGTAGGAGAAAAATTATCTCCCGCGACCCACATAGGTCGAAGACGTAAATTTCTTAAAAAAACTCCCTCAACCCAAGGTGTAACGCAATTCGTGCCTATTGGGTGAGTTTGGCAGCCGGGAGATACACTTAGGTTGTCTCCTACCGAAGCCCTCCTGATATCAGGCCGCCTCAGGTTGCAACTGGTTATTTCCCCGATATACTTCTTGGTCACCATACATGGCGACATGGGCAGACCCCCTGGAAGAACAGGTGACCATAAAAACTAGAAAAATGAACTAAGAAAAACCCAAAAACTCGGCTAGCGGTAGTAAACGGACAGACAAACAGACGGGCAAAAGGACTTAAAGCTCCGGCACTCCAATTCAAAAGGCCAAAAATTTAGTTTGGAAAATTACTTTCATTCAATTCAAAGTAAAAAATGTGCGAAAATAATGCAGAATTAAGAATTAATTCACTTTTATTCGATATGAACACCTTTTGCCTTGACTGTGGCCTTAAGACGGTCCAGAAACGAATCTCAAGCCGCCCGAAGGTGACTTTTAGGTATTTTGGACCACTCGCGGACAATTGCTTTTTTCAGCGCCTCGAGACGGGTGAATCTTTTAGTTCGCCCAAAGGAAAATAATCTATCTGATTCGCGTCTGGTGAATTTGATAACCATTGTGTGAATGTAATGAAGTTCGGAACGTTGTTTTTAGCCATTCTTGTTTCACTCGAGCTTTGTGAGACGGTGCCGAGTCCTGCTGAAACGTGCATGGTCTGTCACCGAAATAGTTTGTTTGCCCACGACTTCAAAGTAACCTCCAGAATACTTTCCCCATAACATTTCGCATTTACGTCAGGCCTCGATGAAAACTATTGGATAGCGCCCATCTGCGGTTATAGCGGGTCAAACCATTACCTGTGGCGGGTGCTGCCTTCTGGTGGCCAATCGATAACTCAAATTCTCGTATGAACGGCCGGTCAAATAAACCCTATCGGTTTGGTCGTTTATGAATTGCTCAATTTGAAAAATTGTCTCGTCAGGAAACACAATTTTCGAAAATTGACCGCTTTCGGCCTAGCGAAGCATTTCTTCGCTCTCTCAAGGCCGTGCATCACCTGCGCGGGCGGTTTGAAATTGGTTATACTTCGATCACCGAGTCCAGTACAAAAATACAAAACGAACGGACACCAAAGAAAGTTGGGAACTCCCTCAGAGGATGAGCTCTTGGCCTTTAGTCAAGAGACAGTTGATGGCAAAGCTGGGGCCAATACAAGAATAAATACGAGGCTGCAAGGCCTACACTTAGTCGGACACAAGCAGTAATACGCAAACGGAGGGAGTCAGTAGTGATATACCTGGCGGTTAGTTGCACTCACTCAGTTGCAGGACTCAGTTACACACAGTTGTTGTAGACGGTTAATGGCAAGTAAGCTTCGAGTGCAAGACTTAAACAGACCAGTTACAACGTTATTGTCTAGAGACGTATCAAAATCGCTACAATATGCACTTAGAAACACTGACAAGGGAGTTTTTTTCCTCCGCCGATCACCCTGTTCCACGCACCAACTCCATTGAAATACCTAAATCCTGCCACTTGGGGCTTGTCTTGACGTGATCAACAACAACGCGAGACAACCGTCTCTCTATTTCAGACCACTTCCCCTGTGCAGGTTTATCGCGGTTCAATAGTTCATGAGCCAACGCAGTTTGCAGTCTGGGCGTTGAAGCAATGCGTACCGCCCCTTTTGCTTCTTCGCAGTTCAACCGCTTTCCTCCTGTGAACGATTGTGTTTCACGGCTTCTACTTTCTGTGTGGCCTGCAATGTCAGGTACTCGTCAACCACCTTTTGCCACTTTGTCTTATGGGCCGCGTCTTTGGGATGAATTTTTTCTTTAGCTTATTCTTTCGGTAATAGAAAGCGAATTATCGTAAAGCTTATACTTAGACGGGCCTTTTTTATGATTTGACGCTTTTACCCCTTGGCATCAGCGGATGTGTAAGGTTGATTTAGAGTTGATGGCAAATCTGTGGGGAGCAAAACTTCTTCTTTTGGGCTACACAGACCTTGGGGAGCCTTTGCTTTTTTCTCAGGGAAACACAACTATTCACAATTAGATTATCGCCTTTGAAAATCTCTCGGCTATATCACTTATCATTATGTCGTAATCATTCCCAAGGATTTCAGGTGTTTTGCAAGAGCTGGTGGAGTAATTTGCAATGATTTTTTGAATTCTACATGAATCTCCATCTAAAGTAGTGCCGCCACTTCTGAATCTTCGATGATTTTCTATTTCTTACCGCTATGCCCGGAATGCAACATCGAAATGATCGATTTCGAAGCGTTGTTTTTCCGCTAATTACAGTCTCACCGTAAGTCTCTCAAACATTCTATGAATCCCAATCGCAGTTTCCTTTAAATGCGAAAAAAATTGTATTCGTTTCTACAGGGTTGCAGGGAAAATCGTTCTAGATTTTTCAGGATATTAATATTTAGGTAATTTCTAATAAATCTGGTTATATGTTTGGATGCCTAAAATTTCAGCGTTTTCGAGATATTCGATTTTGAAAATTATTAAAAAATTATTTTTTTTGCTTGCTCGGGGGCAATTAAAACTACTTCTACAGAAGCACTTGAAATAATACTCAACCTACCACCGATTGACATTGCGCAGAAGGACTAGCAGCTAGATCTGCCACTAGACTTAACGCAACGGGTGAATTTACCTGAAAAAAACTCGGACATAGCTCAACAATAGAGGGAGAGGGGTGGAAAAGAGTTATGAAACCCCATTACGCTTAATATATTTACTGACGGCTCAAAAATGATGGACGGAGTAGGTGCAGGGATTTATTGCGCAGAGCTGGACATCAGGCGGCCAGATAAGCTCCCACCATTGCAGTATTTTTCAAGCAGAAGTCTTTGGGGTATGAAAGGCTGCAGAAATAGCACTAGCAAAGACATCGAGCAATTCCAACATAAATATATACGTTGATGCTCAAACGGCAATAAAGGCAATAAATTCATATGAAATTTCATCGAAAAACGTGCTTAGTACCAGGGAAGCCATAGAGAGACTAGCCGCAGACAGACGGTGACACATCTATTGGGTACCCGGACATAAGGGCGTTGCAGGAAACGAACCTGTAGATGAGATTGCGCTGTTTACAAACAATTCGAACAAGAAAACGACATACTGAAACCTTTAACTACGGTATACAATGACATCACTGCGGACATGAAAATACGGATAGACAGGAGGCGGAGCCTCTTGTAAAATCACGAAAATCATGTGTACACAGAATGGAGGTAAATACGCCAGATTCGTACTAGTCCTGTATACAGGAAGAAATGAAAGCAGAACTATCGTAGGTGTACTGACAAGCCACAATTTTTTAGCGGCACACGCATATAAGATGGGAATTGCAAACAATGGTAGCTGCAGATTTGGCAATGAACTAGAAGAGAGGGAAACTATAGAACAGCTTTTATGCTCTTGTCCTGCTTTAGTTCGAGCCCGAAGGAAATGTTTAGCAGCTCTACAATATGGAGGTTAGAATGTCTCTCGAGGTTAGAGCTTCAGAGCTTACTTAGATTCGCAAACGACGAGGCTTATTACAAGAAGTCTACTACGGGTGGGCCATATAGCGTTTGCTTTTTGAACCACCTATTTGTTTGAGAATGGTAACACAAATGATATGTCAAATATGTTCATAATTTACTTAAAGGTTTGACATTTACGAAATGGGACGCTATACGCTTGAACAAAATTGGGAAATATTCAAAACCAAAGTGGTGAATCTTCTTCTTCTTTTCTGATTTTCACATCGGTGGCTACGTCAATAAGCAAAATTGTCGGATTTGGGGCTCAGAAAATCCACTCGTTACTGTAGAGAAGCAAATGCATCCACAACGAGTCACTGTTTTGTGCGGTTTTAGGTCTGGCGGCATCATCGGGCCATATTTTTTTCGAAAATGAGCGAGGAGCCGCGATTACAGTAAATGGCGAGCGTTACCGTGACATTCTCAACGAGTTTTTCTTTCCAAATATTGAAGAGGATGACATGGATGACATTTGGTTTCAACAGGATAGTGCAACTTGTCACACTGCCAAAGTTACACTCGAACTTTTGGCTCCCGTTTTTGAAAACCGAATAATCGGCCGAAATTCCGATATCAATTGGCCGCCTCGGAGCTGTGATTTAAGCCCGTTGGACTAATTTTTGTGGGAAGCCGTTAAGGACAAATGCTATGCGAACCATCCAGAGACGATTGATGCTTTAAAACACGAAATCGAAGTTGCCATTCATGAAATTGGAGCCCAAACAATCGAAAAATTGGGTTGATCGAATGGCCTACTGTAAAGCCAGTCGTGGCAGTCAAGAATTATTTTTTATATTCATAAATGACAATGTTCAATCTTTAAAGTAAAAAAAAAAATTGAAAAAATATTGATTCGTTTTTTTTTATAGCCGATTCAAAAAGCAAATTTTACATGGCCCACCCTATACAAGGAAACATAAGGGTAAAGCTCCATTAGGTACCACCAATAGGCCTATGTGATGGCTTTCAGCCAGCCAGGTCAACGTAACCTAACCCTTTGCTTGCTCGGTATTCAAATTTGAAGATTATTAGAAAAAAAATTCAATTTTTTTGCTTGCTCGTCCACCATTTTTTGAGTAGTAATTTAAAGTCGGTTTTTTTTCTTATTATTCATTAAAGGGTGTATCAATTTAATTCAATTCAATTGTTTAATAAAAATTATCAATAAAATTTAAATCAAATTTTGGCAATTAAATTTGGAAAAAAATTGCACGTTTTAATTTGATGATCACATTTTCCTAGTTCCCATCATTAAAAAATAAATCAAATCATATCATCAAATCTTATGTGGAAGCTACTCTGCAAATTATTTTGAAAACCGAGTAACCCTGTACAGGTATAATAAATGTTTCAAACTTGCTAACTTTTCAAAGTTATCGAAGGAAGCTTCGAATTTGTAATGATGAATTGGTAATGACAAGTAAGTCATATCATCAATAATCAATAAAATTAGAACCAAGTCCTACCTCATTTCGTCAGCTGGCTAAATTGTTCCTTTCAAAATGTTCAGTCTTCTTTGCTAATCAGAAATCAGAAATTATCTAAGTAATAATGCCCTTAAGTATCTAGCACGACTTTCCCGGTAAATGTGTATGCATGTAGCACACACGAAAATGTATGAACGTATGTATGTATGTATGTATGTATGCATACACTTAGCTTTTGTCTAATAGTTTCGGCATCATTCTTGGCTGCGTTGATTGCTTCTGAATTGAATCAAACTGTCATTGTTGTTTATGGTTTGTGCAAAGCCTATGGGAATTGATACTTGGCTGCATTTTACACATATGTGTGAGAGGGGGTGTGTGTGTGTGCAAGTTGCCTATTAAGCTCTTCATAAAATTAGCAAAATGAAAGCCGTTCGTAGATCATTTTCATTTAATTATAAATTCTGTCTCAAATTAAATTTCCATCCCTGAGGCCACGAGTTCAACGAATTAAATAATTAACTTTCTTTGAGTAGGCTAATTTTAATTTTTCCAAATGAGGGATTTCGTATGAAACCTCTAATGCAAATATTGTATGTAATTAGATAATGCTTGATGTACGGCTATGTGGGTAGTAAGAGAATAAGAGAATATGATTAAATTAAAATTAAAATTAGACACTTGAAGGGCGGCTGAGTCACGAGAGTTAATAGCTTTTTTCTATTAGACGACAATACATTTCTAAGTGTAGTTCAATATTGTTATTAATATAGATTAAATAGAAAAATTATAAGTTTTAGGAACAAATCGGAAAATATTCGTGCTTCTATTGCTTAGCCATCTCCATAACCGAATATCATCGATTTGCACGCTTTTTTCTGCTCTTCGGCGGTCTCAGTTGACAGTTGTTTCTCGGTAGTTAATCGAGTAGTGTAGAATCAGTCGTTGTAGTCCGCAGAAAAATTATGCTTGTGTCGAAGATATTGATTTAACGTATTTAAATTAACTTGCAACATTATGTAATTTAATTAATTATAATTAACTAAAATCTTAACTGAATGAAATATTATTGGGTTGTCCGGAAAGAAATTGCCGTTTTTTTTTAATAAAGTAAATACGTTTTTATTAAAACTTAGCATAAACTTTAATCAATTATATATTTTCCATTTTGTTCGATAACCTTTTGCCATCTTTTTGGCAAATTCATTATTCCGCGCTCATAGAACTTCTCGCCTTTATTTGCAAAAAACTGAACCAAGTGCGATTATATAGCCTCGGCATTGCCGAAGGTTTTACCATTTAAGGAGTTTTGCAAAGACCGAAACAAATGATAGTCTGACGGTGCAAGGTCAGGGCTATATGGTGGATGCATCAAAAGTTCCCAGTCAAGCTCCCTCAGTTTTTGGCGAGCAACCAAAGATGTATGCGGTCTAGCGTTGTCCTGATGAAATATGACATCTTTACGAGTGATCACTTCTGGTCGCTTCTCGTTGATGGGTGCATTCAATTCGTCCAATTGTTGGCAGTAGTCAACCGAATTTATCGATTGGTTCCCCTGAAGCAGCTCAAAATATACCACACCCTTCCAGTCCCATCAAATTGGCAGCATAATCTTCTTTTGGTGAATATCAGCCTTTGAATTGGCTTGTGGCGCTGCATCATGCTTGGACCATGATCGTTTTCGATTGACGTTATTGTAAACAATCCATTTTTTCATTAGCAGTGATACTCCGCTTCAAAAACGGATCGACTTCACTGCGTTTAAGATGCATATCAAAAGCGTGGATTCGGTTTGTTGAATGAATTTCTTTTAATTCATGTGGTACCCAAATATCAAGCTTTTTTACCACTCCAAGACTCTTTATATGCTCATGATCCTTTGATTTTGGTATATTTATTTTATCTCCAATCTCGCGCAAAGTTACATAATGATCCAATTCGATTAAAGTGTCCAACGCACACTGCTCTGGGCTGTTGGTTTTGCGCAGTCCCGTGTGATGTCGGCATCTGCTAGCTCACGCAATATCGTCCATCGCCAAGTATTATTTGGCCGATCGCGAGCTCTGCTCAATTGTGGGTCTTAGTCCAGTGTAATTCTCGTTATGCTATCTGGTAGTTTTCTAAGTGTGTGACCTATTCATCGCCACGTTTTGCATTTCATTTGTCATAAGGTGGCTGATGGTGTTCGGCCTTAATATTCTACAGATGATGCGAAGGCATTTGTTGACGAAAAATTGTAGCCTCGGTTTGATTGTGTTTGAGACCAGCCATGTTCAACTTCCGTACAACAATACTGACTTCACACTGGAGCTGAATATTCGCAGTTTTGGGCGCTTGGGCGCCGTCCCTGCTTTGTTTAGCCTGCATCTGGCATAATCATCTTCATTGTCTAGTTATTGGTGAAGCAAGTTGTGTTTATAGCGTCCGAGAAATATTTTCAATAGCAGCGCAGCTTGAGCAACACATCACTCACTTTGTACGAAAGATTCTAAAGCGACTCATTTCGGGCCGTGAATATATTAGACTGACTGACAAGCGATGTGTGGATCATTGAAACTGAGCGCTGAGTATTTAAAGAATATTTGATTCAATAATATACCCTTTTTAAAACACCCTGTACATGAGTTGTCAAAAAAAGTTTGCTTGCTCTCATTGCAAATTATCGTCGGAAATGAAGTTTTATTGTTTGAAAAGTGTACGACAAGCAACTTAAGATTCCCTCTTATAAATGTTGCCATACCCGAAAACCTGTATAAATATAAATATGTGCGCATTTACTTTAAGCGAACGCAGCAGGAGATAAGCTAAACAAAGATTAACTACTTTAAGCTAAGACTAAATTGCCAGCGCAGCAGACTGCTAGCCGCTGCAGGCAAAATGACACAATAAAATACTAGAATTAAAAAAACAAAAAAAGAAAAAAACAATCCAAGCGGCCTAAGATTCGTAGTACGTTGCAGGAAATTTGAAAAAAAAAAAGAAATCCCTCGCACAAAGTTAATGCAAAGACAAGTGGCAGCTAAATCCCAACAACGTATAGCTGCTTACGCAGTGAGTACTCAAACGCTATGCAGCCTACGGATATATATTCATCATGTATGTATGCGTGTTTACATGTGCGTGTGCTTACTCCGGTTTTCCTTCACTCGGTGCGATCCATCTTTTTTGTCCGCGCTAGGCTCTTCTTCCGTGTTTGTCTGCATGTGTGTGTGTGCGTGTATGCGTATGGCCGGTATAATAAATTTGCAGCGTAAATAAGCAACTTTAGCATAAATTCATTTGCTTTGTGTCACATCGGATCTTACCAGAGCCTAGAAACGAGAGACAGCGCTAAGGAAAATGCTCTTAGCCTACGCTTGCCAAGCATTGCTTTGTTTTTGTTGTTGTTTTTTTTTTATTGCACTAATTCGTGGTGGAAATGCTCGTGGCTGCGTATTGTTTTACTTTTTAACAACGAAAACGTTGAAAGTTTTACGTAGGCTTTTCTTCTTCTCAAATAACTTCTTTTCTACTTTTCTTATCCGTAGCGTTGACATGCGACGGTTGACGGTTGAGCAGCGCTGCAGTGAATCCGTAGTATAGCGAAGGGAATGAGATTTGGAAAGCACTAAAGTTGGCGTTAGAAAAAAATGTATTTTTATGCATCCTAGTAGTAAAATGCTTTAACAATTTTAAATTTTTCCTTAACTTTGCGTCATATTAATTTTTTTTTTGCCATTTGATGTCTGACAACTCTAATTCAATCTATCAAAAGTTGAGGCAGAGTCAGCATTTAAAGCCTGTGAAACTTTCTTATTGGTTTTGTGAAGAGTTGCTCTCGAGTCTACGTATATGCAAGTCGATTTTTTCAAGTTTATTATTTAAGCTTGAAAACGGTCACTTTATTTTCAGCAACGCATCTAACATTATTTCCTTGTCATAATTTTTATACTATATTTATATATATTTTTTTTATTCATTTTTTTTTTTTAATTAGGCTGCGCACCCGTTTATAAAGTGAGAATTTATATTATATGAGAATATTATTTGTTTTATGTAAAATCACCAGCGCCTTTAACGTAGTAGGGAATTTAATTTTTTCTTGTTGTGAGGTTTTTATTCCGAAAATCGAAAAAGGTTAAAGCTGTTAGCTGCTGACCGCCAATCGCGTCTAACATACGCTCAAGCCATCCTTAATCAACACCAGGAAGGTAGAGCATTTTTCATCAAAAATAATCATGAGTGGTGAGGCCCATTTCCATCTTAGCGGGTACGTAAATAAGCAAAATTTACGCTTCTGGGGCACTGAAAATCCGCGTGTAACCCACGAAGAGCCATTACACCCGCTCAAAGTCACTGTATGGTGTGCTGTTTTCGCTGGAGTAGCCATCGGACCTTTTTTCTTCGAAGACGTCGCGGGCCAAACGGTTACTGTGAATGGTGAGCGCTACAGAGCAATGATCAACGAGTTCTTTTTGCCGCAACTTGATGAATTGGGATTGGAAAACATGTGGTTCCAACAGAGCGGTGCAACGGCACACACTACACGTGCCACAACCGATATGCTGAAGGATATATTTCCCGGGCGCCTAATCTCCCGTTTTGGCGATTTGCACTGGCCAGCAAGATCGCCTGATTTGACCGCTCCAGACTTCTTTTTGTGGGGCTTTTTAAAGTCGCGGGTTTATGTCAACAAGCCTGAGACTCTTGCAGCTCTTAAAGACAATATCCGTCGAGAATGTGAGGACCTATCGCCGGAAGTTTTGGCCAAAGTGATGGAAAATGCCATAAAAAGGGCTCAAATGGCAATCAACTGTGGCGGCGGCCATTTACATGACTTCATATTCTCGACTTGATTTAAAAAGAATTAAAATACCAAATAAAAATAATCCACAAAAAGAATCAAAGTTTTTCATTTTTTTTTTAATTACAGCCAAAAAACATCGCAAGTTTACATTTGCGCCACCTTGTATATCAATGGGTGCAATATGTAGGATCACTAAAGCGCTGTCTGAGGCGTCGATCGGAGCGCACTTGTCATTCCTACACAAGCCAATCGTTGGTCTTTTTTGAGACTCTCTAGGTAGGGTTGAGTCTGCACCGCCTCCCACCACACGAAAGCTTCATAAGTCAAAATGGGTCTGCTGAACGTATTGCACGCCCAGTGGTTTACGTATATGTACTTACTTTCAGACCCCATTTTTCGGCCTCTTGCAGATAAAAAGCCTTCTTCAACCTTTCCTCGGTGTCTCTTTTCCAAGAAAGCTTTGAGTCCAATTCTGGACCGAGAGATGCCGAGACACTGGGCCTCATTCGATAGTGTTAGTGTTACTCCATTTATGTATGGTAACTGGAAACTCGGTGCCTTATATCTTCTAGAGAACGGAGTTAGTTCGGTCTGGCTAGTTTGACTGGGTTAACCATTAGATTGCCCATTTAGAGATTTTCTTTATCGCTGGTTGCATGAGCCTGCTCATAGGTCGAGCGAAACTTCCCTGACGTCGGGATCCTTCGATATCCAGAAAGGCCTAAAACTGCGTGCAGTGCTATTTCTACAGACCTACCCGTCTGGTAAGTATGTTGTGCATTGGTAAGGTTCTCGGTATTAAAAGTGCTCTTGATATGTAGATCAGACAGTCTTTCAGGCCCGGTTTCCCTGCTTTGTCAATAAAAACCACCCTGACTCTCTATCATGAGTTAGGTGTATACCCTGAGAATAGGGATTCCATAAAGATCTTAC
>JAYXIM010002159.1:0-10055 GCA_037575425.1 Anastrepha fraterculus
TGGCTCTTCACCATTTTATGCCAAATAGAGGCTGTATAAGACGTAGCAAAGTACACAGGGTGTAAAAAAAAGTTTTTAATGCTTTTTTGTTTTCCCCCGACTGTGACATCCAATTGATTATCACTTGTTATCACTCACACATTGGATTACTGGCTGTAGGGGCTTCCGTATTGACCATTGAACTTCCATAGTGATCAACTTTGCTGCACTTCTTATATATAAAAGCTCACACTACTTTTGCCATGCACCGCGAAGTCTCCTGTCTTAGCTAATTCAGCTGTTCTTTCATTTTCTGCGGTGTTCCTGAGGCATTTCACTACCAGCTGGAATTTTGAAAGAGCAGACCGCCTGGCCGTCCGAACAATTTTTTGCTCTTTTTTAAATACTATTTCGATTTCTTAGGTCAATGCAAGTATCAGAAGCCCCTGCCATGTTTGCTGCGAAGCTAATGATTAAATTACTGGAATAAACGTCGCCTCGATGCCGCAGTTTTTCTTGGAGCGTTAGGCAGATATGTCTTTCTTAATTATATCTACTAATTTTTTGTTTCATTTTATAACAATTTTAATAGTACAATAAATAATTTTGCACTTTTGCGGCAAAAAACTATAATGTTTCGTATCAAATTTTGACACTCTTCTTTGTTTAAAAGCATTTTCTTTGCTTCTCTATGTTGCTGCTTACGGTTATCTTAAATTGCGCGCCCACGCCTCATGTTCGAATGCATTTATGTGGTGGCAAAAACAAGCGAAATGGTAAGTAGATCCATAAGACAAGAAGTACGACATAAATTTTGAATTTAAAACTTTTACTGATTTTTGAACAAGCATTTACTTTTTGAGTCTGCAATTATTTTGCTCTATACCAAAATTATGCACCCTTCATACCCATCTGCGCGTTCAGTGCTTTTCAACGCACTAATTACCAGGCCTCAGTGACTACTTAAACAAAAGAAAACGCACAAAATCAGAGAAAATAAGAACCAAATGTCGCTTGCTACTTTAATGGCTGTTTCTTTTATTGATGTTGTTTTTGGTTTTTTTTTGGTTTTTTTTTGTTTTGGCTGTTGCTCAGACAGACTGTTTGTTGCCAAAAGTTGCTGTAGAAACCTTTTAAGACACAATTTGCAGCAAACAGGCGTAATAGAATGTTGTTTAGATGTTTCGGATGGTTTTTATGAGTTTGGTGCTTTTTGTGTTTTATGTTTTGTCTTTTGTTATGCTCTCCTCTCCCATCATTCTTACTCCTCGTTTTTGTTAACTATTAATGCTCGCCACCAAGTTGCACTGACTGTTTGTGTTGCAAAATTTTTGTCCAGCGCGCCTTTGGTGCCTTTTAGGCAAAAAACTTTATTAATTGACTAAAATTAGTCTTGTAAATGTCAGTAGCGTTGCCAGCGAAGGGCGGTGGCATAGAGATGGTGAAGAAATAGTAGGATAAGGAAGAATAGCGTTTCACATAGAGTGCTTAAAGTAGAAGTAGTATGTGCTGCATGGTTTATGGCGAGCAAGTCACTTAAGCGTCCCCACATACAAGCAAACAAAACAAAAAAACAAAAAAAACCGACAACAAAAGAAAATGAATAATAGATAGCAGCTAATGCCAAAGTTTCTGCCAATGAAGTACAACTAAAGTTAGTGTGCACAAATTTTCAAAATTGGCTGGTAAACATTTTTTCAGAACAGCTATAAAATATGGGGCTTAATTTTTTTTGCTACATATTTACGCAAATATATTTTATACAGGTAGACATATTAAGAAACTCTGTAGCGCGAAAGCTTTCAGTTAAATTAAATTTAAATTATTTCGCACCAAAGCGCCATTTAATTACACTGTTCAATAATAATTTCGTATTATTTAATTTGGGCTTGTGCTTGCGGGTTTGTTTTTTAATTCCGTTATTTTTAACTTCAGTCGCTCAATTACATTTTGCGCCATTTGATCGCTCAATCAATGACCGCTGATTCTCATACAAATTCAATTTAATTAAAGTCAATTAATGTAAATATTTTGCATTTATTTTTGTTCAATCAAAAGAAAATATATATTAAATGTTACTCATACGCCCAGTCGTCGCTCTTCTATATCCCACTTAAATGGCTTTGAATAAATGCCTGTTGTTGTCACCATGACTTAATATGTTTGATTGCTTTTATTTACACTTGAATTGATTAAATATTGAAAAGTGATTTTCACTTTTATGCTGAAACATTTAACTGGATGGGAAATTCCGATGTTTAAGTGAAATTTGTGCGTATTGAACTATGGTATAAATGTCACTCATACGCTGTGTAGGTGAAAAAGAGAGTAAGCGCATGTAAGTTCATACAAATTTTAGGGGTATAGAAATTTGTGAAAATTATGCTTGCGACACCATTTCAAAGCACTAAGCCACTATCAAATTTCATGACAGTTACATCAAAAGAGGACTAGTGTATGAATTTCCAGTCACACTCTGAGCCCTTTTCAACCTGCATACAAACTTATATCCAAAGAAAGGGGAATGTATGTAAACGAAAATTAGTTTTTCATGCGTTAGATGACGCCGATATTGAGTTATTTTTAGAAACACTTTTCATTGTCCTATTAAGTGTATATTCAGAGTGTATGTCAGTGAAGGCAGAATAAGTATTTCTGCAAGAAAATGGAGTTCCTAGGTGGTGCTGACGATGCTATGCTTTGATTTTCGTCTTAATCTGAACTGTAGTATTGCTTTAGTTAGAAGAGAGAACTCCATGTTTGAGACAATTTACGATTCGACTAATCTTTTGGCCTCTATTTAAATATGGATGTGCTGCTCAGTCAGCCCAAGCTTTATCCATTGCAGGATATGAATATCTCGGCTATATAAGTAATAGGATTGTGATAAATCTTTTAATTTCGGCGTTATCAGGCGTACTAATAATATCACTAGTCTAAAGAAATAAGGGGTCTTTCACCTCCAACTACTAGAAATATCTGAAAATTTAATTATGAAATTTCAAAAACGTTTCACTACCAAAAATGTATTTTAAATTTGATGCGTTTTTAATAAGAGTGAAGTTTTAAAATAAAGTAGGTGCTGTATATATCTGGCACAAGAAAATCTAAAGACGGTAAGAAGTTTTGAATGTAGAAAGAAGCGTTGTGCTATGCGTATTAATAACCGTTCATATCACCTTAAAGGGAGTAAAGTAAACATAATTAGCAACACCAGCGGCCGCCGAAAGGGCTGCTGCGCGACTATAATTCGATAGTACCAAGGTTAGAAAACCGCTGTAGGTGTTAAAAGCTAAATGAGAGAAAATTATTTTCTAAGGCAATCGCTCATCGACAGGCAATGCAAGCGTCCGGATATATTTAAACTATAAAAAAACTTCTCATATAAAAACATCTGCCGTTCGTTGTCGTCATATCGTATATAATTGGCACGTAGTATAATACTTTTACTGCAATTTTTTTCAGTAATCAGTAAAAAAATATTTTTACTGCAAATTTTTTTCAGTAATCAGTAAAAGTTTACTGGTAATGAAAATTAAATTGCAATATCAGAAAAATATTATATTTATTGCATTTTTACTGTTACTACAAAGTGCCCACCTATGGCACGTATACACTTTTTGGGTGCTTGGCCGAACTCCTCCTCCTATTTGTGGTGTGCGTCTTGATGTTGTTCCACAATTGGAGGGACCTACAGTTTCAAGTCGACTCCGAACGTCAGATATTTTTTATGAGAAGCTTTTTCATGGCAGAAATACACTCGGAGGATTGCCTTTGCCTGCCAAGGGGCGACCGCTATTTTGAAAATGTTTTTTCTAATTTGGTGTTTCACCGAGATTCGAACTTACGTTCTCTCTGTGACTTCCGAATGGTAGTCACGCACAAACCCATTCGGCTACGGCGGCCGCCTACTACTATTAGTGAGCAAATATCAAGATTCACAACACAAAAGGGTGTAGGCGCCCAATTGATGTTATTATTAAGAACCCCTGGTAATAAAATAAAAACAAATTAAAAAATTTCGATCGAAATCCGATCGGTAAGAACGAAAATTATGATTTTTTTTTTGTTTTTTTCTCTCTATGGAGTCAAATTTTATCTTGGTTTATCTTTAAAAGTTATTTTTTAATTTTTTTTTTTATATAAGAGTTTCTTCCTAATTATATCACAAATTGATTTTTTAATCTTCTTTCTTTGGAGTCGGATTTTATGCCTGAAATTAATTTTTTAGTTTTATTTCTATGGAGCCAGATTTTTCCGTATATATCTCCAAATTTGTCCGATCTCCAAAATGTATACAACAAGTGCATGTGAAAAGTAATGATCCTTATTGTTTTAAGCAGTTTTATTAAATCTTTTGGCTTATACAACTAATATTCTTCAAAATAGGACCCTTGAGCGTCAATACACCGCTGGTAGTCGGTCCTTCCACTGCAGGAAACATTTTTTTAACTCATCCGCGGGAGTCGCGTTCAATTCGGCTGTCACAGTTTTTTGGATCGCCTCGATGGGATGGAAACGCCTCCCCTTCAGCGTTCTTTTCAGGCGCGGGAACAAGAAGAAGTCCGGAGGGGACAGGTCTGGGCTGTAGGGAGGGTGGGGAAGCACCGGTTTCTAGTGGAAGGGGAAGGGGAAGGTCCAGCGACCATTTTTTCCCACCCGCAAATTTGGTTGATCGCTTGGCAGACGCTCCGCGCGGGAAGGTTCATTACATTTCAATCAAACCCTGTAGTGTTTCTGAGAGTCTCATCCATCGAGTTGTCCATGAAGATCTCCGGTATAAATCCTACGTTATGCGCAGAAGATGTGTATGTTATGTCGGAGTAAACACGAGAACAGCGAGTTATGCTGTATATATCGAGGTTTTAGAGGTGGTAGTGAAACCATGGATTGGTAGTGTATGCGGCGACAGCCCACACATCTTGACCATTGACATCCTTTACACTAGATTGAATGGCTGAACACATGACACCGAACTTATGACCGCCCAACTTCTCAGATCTTATTCCCCTTTTTTGTTTTTTGTGGAGGAGGGGAAGCATCAAAAGCCTATGGCCGAAACCGTGGTGTGGGACTTTAATCCAACTAAGCCTCCTCCTTTGTCCTACGGTATGTCCTCCTGGAACTTCACTGTTAAGTAGTACGTCAGGAGGCCGTTGTGAGTATATTATGAGTAATCGTCTGTTATTCTTATTCTGTTCTGCACATTGTCTTAAGGAGCTCTTTTTAGGGACCTACGTGCATATTTCGCGTATTGAAGGTTCTTCATGATATTTGCGGCCACTACACATGTAATTTTCCAGTTTTCTTCGTTTTTGCACATATTTGGGACAAGATTTGACTCATTTATGATTTCACCAAACGCTCTCTCAAGCATATTTCCCTCATTAATGAACCGCGGGCCTCGCCGTTTCTTGTTCTTCGAGGCACTGCGGGCAGTACGGGTCGTTCTCAAGATGGGACCTGTGTATGCATGCTTTGAAGCAACGAAAACCAATTTCTCCGTGCTTTTGAAAATTTCATCTCGCAATGTTTGAAATCAGTTCAAAGGTCCACCTACCTTTTTCGGATTGCTCCCACCGTATCTGCCATTCTTCAATTGTTCGCAGCCTTTCTTCTTGTTTAGTCACGCTCTATGGGTTCTGTCCAATCGTGTTATGTAACCTATACATTTCAATCGCGAGAAGGGCGATAGACACTGGATACTCGCAAGGCGCCAAGTCTGTATGTGGCTCGTATGTGTTGGAGATACGATGGCTTCGAGTTTGCCCATATTGGTGCTGCGTGCAGAATCACTGAGCTCGTGACTGTTAACAGGAGTTCCCATAAACCTGCGCGAGGGCTGCCAATATTACACATTAGTCTAGTCAACGCGTTATTTATTTTTACGGCTTTTTCGCTGACTGTAAATGATGCTTAAAAGTAATTTTCGAGTCCCAGATATTTGATATATGGCTGTGACCTTATATCATGATCAGCTACTGTAATCGCTAACTCTTCACGTACCTGTCGTGTTGTCAGTAATACAACTTCAGTTTTTTAAGCTTCAAGTTCTAACTTCACATTTTTAAGCCATCCTCTAATTATTACAATTGCATGGTTGCATAACGCTTGCAACACGTCCAGGTGCTTTACCACTGCCACCAACGCAATGTCGTCTGCTTATCCAATGAGGGTAGCATTTTCAGGAAGCTAAAGCTTGAGGATATCGCCATACATAGCATTCCAAGGTGTTGGGCCAAAGACCGAGCCTTGTGGAATACCGCCAGTCACTTTATATGTGCCTATTCCGTTATCAGTATCATAAAGCAAGAGCCTGTTTTCAAAGTAGCTTCATATGATTTTTTTTAGGTATATCAGCACCGCGAATCCTTTCAGTGCACTCATAATCTGGGGCCAGCTGGCGGAGTCGAGCACATTTTTTATGTCTAATGGCGCCGTATTTCTTCGTACTACCTTTCCATTTCCTGCCGCTAGTGGCTTGACGAGCAATACTCATTACCTCTTCCTTTTCTAAAGCCGTATTAGTTTGGGGAAAGCCCTGTTGGTTTCTCTAGAAAACTAACTAAAAATTTCTTCACAAAAGCTAAGTAAATACAATTATTCATCGATTTTAATTTATAAAATGCTTCAATATAGAACTGCTTCCAATATTTGGCTTCATTTTTCACCAACATAAAATCGAAAGTAAAAATTATCAACTAAATGCGCCGGCAGTCAAGTAGAAATTAAAACGTGTTGATTATCCATTATGAGCTATCAACACAATCAGCAACTAAATGACAACAACGACAATCAATTTCTCTTTGTGTTGCTACTCCCGCTTTTTACGTTTGTTGGCCACTTTTTCAGCTTCACTGCGCACAAAATTGTACGGCTTTTGTCATAAATACGACGGGCATTTTGATTGGCAGCAAAAGCACAATTGCACGCATCTCCATGAATTTCAATCGACATTGCGATAATTGAATGAAATATATATCGTTCATAGTTATTTGTAGCGCCCATAAACAACAATAACAAATATAATATATAAGCAGACATAACATATCTACCAGTCACACCAACACTAAGCAGGTGAAAGGAGATGGTATAAGCATTAAAGCAAAACTGTAATAGATCAACACAAATAAAGTGAAGCCATCAACAACTTTTTGCACACCCTTTGCCAATATAAGATTTGCTAGGCATCTCATTTCATCACATCACAATTTCTGACCCTTCGAAAGCGTTGAAGTGGCGTTGAAAGAAAACAAATTTACTCGCCATAAAGATGTGTAAAAATATTTAGGATAATAGAACAAAGAGGAAGGAAGTCGTAATAGGACCTGGCAACTGTTCAGTACCCAGTTGCTTAGGGTTCATTGAGATTTAGTACACAAAAGCCTAAAATAACGCAAAGTATGAATGCACTGAGTTTTTTCTTTACAACCGGCTGTCATGTTGGGTGATATCCTTCACATATAATATTTGCTATTTGATTAGATTTGTTGACATACACAATTGACACAAATTTTGGAAGCCACACAAATGTTTCCGAGAGTGTATAAGTAGGTGCTAAGTTTTTTTTTCTACATAGTTAAGCTGTTCGCATTGGAAAAACACTGAGATTTCATAACAGGTGGCAAAGCATGCATGGTGCTTTCACAGCGGTAGTCAACTGAATTTCTGCATTCGCTTGAATCGATTTTCGAAGCTCTTTTGCCACTCAGAAGTGGATATTACCAAAACGAGCCGTTTAATGGCTTAAACAGCTTCTCAAAGCGTTGAACAAGGTTGAGCTCGCATTTTATTTTTTTAATGTTCGGGAGCAAAAAAAGTCATTGGGTGCCAAATTAGCGCTGTAGGCCGGATGACCTCTATCTCGCGATATGCCATATGACGATCTTGCGGTATTAAGTGCTCCACTATATCAATTGTTTCCAATAATCGTTTTTGGACGGCCTTTGTGAGATTCGTCCTGCAAGGACCAGCACTCTCCACTGACTAACTGTAGTGCTGTACCGTAAGACGTCCAAGTAAGTTGATCAATGCACTCCTGTCTTGATAATCCAAGTAATAAATGGTAATAAATCATCGCACGATTTCATCTTTTGGGCGGTATGATTTTTTTGAAGTCACTGAAAAAAGAATAAATAAAGTTTATGCTAAAAAATACCAAAATTTTTCATGAAAATATGGAATTGCAGCTCATCACACGTAGTATTGCAAAGGCGCACAATATAGGTAAAAGGAAATCTCCGTACTACTGGGTGTTATGCGCCGCTTGTACAAAGTAATTACGAAGTAAAGCCCAGAATTGTGGTGAGACAGCATTCAGTTTTTAAACTTTCGCTCAAATATATGCCCCTCCGGTAAGCATACTTTCGAAGGGAATAAAATTGATTTGCCAAAGGAGATATCAGCTGAAAAACTTATCAACAAAGTTAGCTTTCAATTTAAACACATACAAGCTTAAAAATAGGCTCTACCTAGGCTCTACTGAAGATAAGAAACAGTTTCATTGGAAATATGTTCCGCCTTATATTGAAGCAGATTTCTTATATTGAAGCCTGCAATGCCACCAGCCGTACTCTCGTGGAGGCTTTCTAATCTTTCTCGCTTTTATAGTTTTTTCGGTAAGTTCTAGCTCGTTCCAAAATGTGGATTCATTCAAAATCACTTCATCAAGCGCAAGAAAGCTTTTTAAGTTCCTCATTAATGTGCCACTTAGGTTGCCGCAAGCAGCAAAACGTTTTTGCGACTGTGATTAATTGTTTTTCGAAGTATACTGCTATTGATAATCTATTTATTTTTAAAGCAACCTTACTTAGTACTTCTGAAACCTATACTTCAAATACATGTGGATTGAATTGTCAAAATGTGATTAAGGTGGTATGGCAGGATGTATGCCAAGTAGTAGTGGCCCTGAACATATCAACACCAACTCCTGAGCGAGTTGTTGCTCGCAAGCACACCCTTTTGAAAATTCATAGGTTTATCTACAAATTTTACATAGCCTTCACTTTTACTCAAAATTTCTATAGTTAGCAGCCCAGTGTCTTACTAAGAGAGCCGAATTTTCAAGAAGGAACAAAAAGGTTGTACACTGAGCAAACCTTTTATTATTTAATTACGCTACCTGCATGTAAAACGTAATGAATTTGAAAAATTTAACTTAAGACGCCTGCCAAGGCTTTCTGTATTAAACACTCTCATTTTCATACACTTTGATATCAACGAATTACCAAATATGCATATTTACTTTACGGCACCCATCTTCCGACCTTTAAAACCATACCCATGTCTTTCAAATGGTATTTTGGGTCACTCCCAACTGCTCTGCCATCATCTTCATCCAACAATGCTTGCAATTCGGCGTCCTCAAACTTTTTCGGTGGCCGGCCGCGGTCCAGGAATTGAAGCTAACAGATCATTAACAAGGCAGAAATTTCGTGAACTGGTTTTTTTTTTTTTGGTTCGTTTTTACGCAAAATCATCTTTAGCAATGTAACATATTGTTCACACTGGAAGGATTTGCCAACAAACAAAATTGCCGTATCTGCGGAGAAGAAAACTCTCAAAAAATCATTACACCCACTAAAAATTTACTGTTTGGAGTAGTTTTTGTTATGGTGAAATGAATGACGCCTTTTTTTCGAAGATGAGCTGCCACAGTCAATCTGCCCCAGACAACTTATTGAAGACTGTTTGTGACCTAAGCTTGAAGAAAAAGATATAGATGATCATTATTCCAATAAAATGAAGCCAGAAATCACAAAACTCCGGAAAATATTGTATTATTGCGATCCAAATTTTCCGGTCGATTAATTTTACGTAGTGGTGACATGAACCACCACCAAGGTCACCTAGACCTTGCGATCTAACTCCTCTACTACTACTTTTTGTGGTGTTATTTGACAACTAAAGTCTATTTTATGAGCCAACAACGATTCTAGAGCTGAAGTAGAACATGCGGAACCCGATGCAATGAGCGAGTTCTTGAAAATTTTAATACTCTTATGACATTCAAATGAGTGAATGTTGTAATTTTCCACATACAATTTTTAAGAACCCTATTTTGAAAAAAGAGCCGT
>JAYXIM010002181.1:0-16053 GCA_037575425.1 Anastrepha fraterculus
AATTTTATATTTTTTTTTAGTTATGTTTTTTATTTTATTATGTATAATTGCATTTTGATTACCTAATTTCTTTTTATTTTATTTTATTTTATTTTATTTCTTTTTTTAATATTTTTGTTTTTTAATTTTACAAATGTTTCTTTTAACATTTTCATTCAGATTTTTTCGTCCTTTTTTATGCTATTCTATTCTACGATATTTTATTTTATTTTGGTATATTTCATTTTTTGTTTTTTTTTGTTTCACAATATTTTATTTTATTTAGTTTTAATTTATATTTTTTTTTGTAATTTTGTGTTGTTTCAGTTTTTATTTTATTTTATGTTATTTTAGTTTTAATATTAATTAATTTAATTTATTTCAATTTGATTTCTCCATATTTAGGTTTGCAATGCAGTTTATTTCGTTGGATTTAATTTTAGTTTTTATTTAAGGTATACTTTATGTTGAAATTTTATATACTTCTAAGTGGCATCATTTACAACTCCCCAATAAAAGCCATTTCTTATGCTAAATAGGCAAAAATGTGCAACTTCAAATTGAAAATATTATATTTCATATTTTATTTTAGATCCTCCATCAATCCATCGTTATTTGCTTACTTATTTATTAAACGAAAGCAACTCCTATAAATTTTTCATTTTTCAAATATTTAAACCAAAATATATCATTTCAGTTTGCAGCTAAAATAAATTCATCCATCTACTTGAAAATCTATTGCCCAACTCATATTCCAGTATCATTTGCATAGTAGGAAATCTCCTGTGTATGGGACACAATTTGAGTTTGTCAAAACTATAAAATGGCAAGCACATTTCGAGGAGCCTATACGCACACAATCATACTAAGCAATTTTCTAAAAAGCCTGTCAATTTTAAAACAAAATTGCAAATATCATTTTTTTCTTTCCTTCCGCTTCCATTGCAATAAATTATTTTTGTATGTGCATCAACTTTGGCCAATATCTAGTCGCCGTTACCCCAGTGCGCTTGATCTTCTTTGATAGCCTCTTGCTGTACCACCATTTTGCTCTCTCCTCTCTCTCCCTGTAAGTGTGCGTTCACTTGGGCCTGAGTATGGGTTCGGAAATGTCTGCGCTGTCAAGCTAAATGAAATTGAAGCAAATTGCATTTACACACAAGACAATTTTGGAACAATTGAAGCAATTTGACAACCTGCATTACGGGCAGGACGGCGCACTTGCTCGTCGTACCTGCTGTAGCTTCGGCCAGGTTGCTACTGTTGCAGCGGACAACTATTCTGTACCAAGTGTTTCTACATATATTCCCCATTTCGACTTCCCCTGCTCTCTTTTAGCACTTGGAATTTTTCTGCGGTAACTTTTCTACTCCTTCCGTTGTTGCCAATTGCAGCTTCGTCTTTTCATTGCTGTTGCCTCAAAATGTAGCAAGTAATTCGATATATTGCAGAAATTTCGTAGCACCCCTCACCTCGGCAACATTTCGCTACGATATGTGAGTTGCATACAGCTGGTAGTTGCAACAACAGCTGCCGTGCGGTGGCTGACAGCTATCTCTGCGCTCGCCGGCGAAGAAGTGAGGTGAGGCCAATGTCGGTAGCCGCACCGACACCGGCAATGATAACGACAGTCGACAGTCGACAGCCAACAGTCATGCCTGCAATATGCTATGTCATTTTTTGACAATTCGGCATCTTCCGCCTTCCGAGTTGGGCGGCCCTGCATGAAATGCTCCTTAACATCATATTTGGGCTCTGCGCATATGTATGCGAGCATAGATTTTTGTGAAGCCTAGCAGCTCATGCGGGTCATGAGTTTGAGTATCGGACTTTTGTAGAGCCACACAGTTTGAATACTAAGTAGTTTGGCAATGCAACATGATGCCAATTGCTAACTGTTACCGATGCTGCTGCTGCTGTTGTTGTCAACCATTTATATACACAAACACAAACGCATCGGATAATAGAACAGTGAAGTGCAGCCTTAAATGCTTGACAACTGCCGCTTGTCACATTCTTTCGTTTTTGTTTTTCGACTGTAATGCTTTTTCACTACTTGAAGGCATATGCCCTGCTAACCTGTCTCTGAGACTCAGTTTAAATTTGAGTCGAATCACTTGTTTCTCAATGGATTTGATGGTGAAGTACTTAAACTGTGCGAGTGATAGCTAAAATTGGTCGTTTGATTGACAGCTGCAAAAAACCAAATAAAAGACATTTGTTTGCGATTCACTGTCACTGGATATGAGTGGACTGCAGATTTTGTAAGTTATGCCCATTTACTGGATTGCTAGATTCTGTGTATGTCTGTAAACATTTTTGAGGTACGTGATACTTTTGAACAATTTTCGATTACATATTTGTTTGAATTGTATGCGAATCTAATGAGGTTCAACTTGAATTTTAATTACTTTGGAATGGCGACAGTTTGTATAAATGAATACTTTGGGAGCAAAGTTCCAATATAGATGGAAAGAGAGTAAGCTGTATGACTATAAAAATGGCTTAAAGTCCAATGAAAGCACTGAAACTGGCATCTTTGCTCCTGAAGCAAAGTTATTCATATGAATTGATAGGTTCTGAAGTGTTTTGAAGCTGATAATCCTAAGAAGAAATACGATTACGAGTATACTGGCATCTTAAGTGGTAATAAGGCGCACTGAAAGCACACTCCCCATGTGAGATAAAATTCTCATTGGTTCTCGAGAGCGTGACTTCTCTCCTCATAGTGAGTTCTCTAACTACAATACACATAATATAATCAAACTCCTCTACATTCTAGATGAGACTTCAGATACTTAACTATGAGGAGCCTCAGCGAAAGCATGAAAAATGAACCCTGTGCTGAACAGGAAACGCACAAGGTTTTCATCGGACGAGAGATTCCAAAAGAAAAAACTGTTTAGAGAACTACCTTAGAGTCAAAGAACGGGAATATTTGAGGCAAAGCAGCTACTAGAAGGAAAAGGAAAATATTTCAAACATTTGAGGATACTAACTCGCATTCCATAAATGCTTAGGGATCGCTGTTGGGACGAAGACATAAATATCTTTTCCGATAATGAAACTGCGATGAAGAACCTGTCGTCACCATGTTGCGGCTCTATTCTGGTTAATTCCTGTACGGATGAGATCAAAGGTCTCGAATGCGCAGGAAACATTTTTGTCTTATCTGGGTTCCAAGGCATAGGAACATAGAGGGTCAAGAAAATGTTGATGGGCTTAGCAGGAAAGAGTCAAAAAACCGATTTCAGTTGTCTCCATGTGTCCCTTTGACCATTGTTAAGAGGAAATTGCACAATTTCTTTCTTGAAAAAGCGGAAGACAGATGGAGTTCTATCTTATCATGTGCCATCTCAAAAACAATTTGCCTCAGTACGATAGAAAGTGATAGGGATCCCATACAATTCAATTTCCAAACTCATAGCGGTGGTCACCGATCACTGGATGATCGGAACTCAAGCGGAGAAGCTTGAATTTCTGTGCAACCCTCCTGGCAGCAGAAGGGGATGACTGATCAGTGAGGATCCTACAGAGAAAGAGACTGGGTCTGGCGGCTAAGCGTCTGAGGTCCCTTAGTGTGCCTTTCGGGCATAGCCTGACTCAGTTCTAGATCGCGTTTCTCTTCTCCACTTCATCACCAGCACTACATAGATGGATGTATATTTATTAAAGTGTTCCAACTAAAGCTCTTTTAGCAAACTTTAAAGTAGACGCTTTTTTAGACGGGGTTGTTGCCTATATAAAAAATCATTAAATATGTAATTTGATTGCACATCATAGGAAATATGTTTGAGGATAATTTGATTTCGAAAAAAGTTATTTCTAGGATGCCACTTTTAATGAAAATATTTATTTTATTAATTTTTTGGTTCAATCGTTAAACAGCTATTTAAAAAATTAAATAAATAAGAATTAAATAATTAACTATGAGTAATATATTGCAGTACTTCAACTGATTAAACTAGACGTTTTTTCAGACAGGGTTGCCATTTATGTGTAAATATTAGCATAAGTAATTTGGTTGTAGATCATACGAAATATGTTTGAGACTACTTCGATTTCGAAAAAAATATTTATAGGGTTGCCACTTTTTACCAAAATATTTTTTTTAATTTTTTCGGTTCAATCGCTAAATCACAAATGAAATATATACAAACTTTTTTTAATGTTTTGGTTCAAGCGTTGGTATAGGGTTACCATCAAAAAAATTAAATTAATTAACTGTGAAAGCTCAGAAGTATACTATATTATAATATTCCAAATAAAACTGTTTCGGAATTCTTCAAACTAGACTTATTTTCAGACAGGGTTGCCACCCATGCAAAAGTCCTTAAATAAGTAATTTGATTTGACAGCGTATGAAACATGTTTAGGAATACTTTAATTAAAAAAAAATATTTCTAGGGTTGCCACCTTTTACAATTTGTTTTTTTCTTATGGTTCACCCTGTAGTATTGCAAAGCGCAAGCTCTAAGTCTATGATATGGAAGGAAATTCTTAACATCTCATTCTAAAAAAATCCTTTAAAAAATTTTCCAAAATCAACGTGATTTATGCGAAAAATTCTGATAAACAAGTTTTTCCTTTTTTAATTTGTTGAATCTTTTTAATTTTATATAAAGGTTGGGGCTTTGATTTATGGAGTTTTTGTTATACCATAAACTATATCCTTATAAAAAATTTACGAAACAAATTTAGCTTGAAAAGTTGTGCCAATATTGCAAACAAGTGGATTCTGCATTAATTACTATTTTAACCTACCAAAATAAAGTGACTTAATTACGTGAACACCAGTGAATGTTGTGGGAATAATATTCAATAATTTTCATTAATTTTCAATAGAAATCAATTAGAAGTCAACGATTGATTCCTTAAACAGTCACTTCTCTATAACTTCCAAGTGCCATTTCATAGCGCACAGTTCAAATCATTTGAGCTCCACCGAACTCAATGCAACTTAAAAATTCAATTCAATTGAATTCACTTCCAATTGTGTACGCAATAAGTAATCTCATTGCCTGTTTTACGCTTCGACAAGCTACGCTTACTAGCTGACTGGCCGTCCGCCTAACTGTCCGTCTGCCCGTCTGTCTGTCTGTATGTCTCTCTGGCCCACCAACCATCCATTCCAACTTTGCATGTCATTTCCGTCCGTCCGTCCATCTCTGTTGCTTCTGCTGCCTGCCTGTCTGGTTGGCCGCGTTGCCTGGTTGCTGCTGCCTGCCTCGTTGTTGTGTTACTTAGTCGATCGCATTGTACTAAGAAGATTTGCATTTCATCGCTATTGAAATGATTTTGCATCGATGCCAAAGCCATTGCAAAAAGTGCAAACGAAAAATACCGCTGCATGTGCAGTGGGAAACAGCGACAGCGCAAAAAAACAAAAACAAATAAGAAAACCAACTGCCGCGCTGCTGTGTCGAGTCTTTAGTCGCGCTCAGGTGCCCTCAGCGTTACGCCGACGCGTATTCCCCTAAGCCCATAGCTCCAGTAATTTTCTTATTTCACTTATTTATTTTGAGCTATTTTTCAACGATTTACTGCTGTCTTTGTTGTTGTTGCTATTCTTCGCTTTCAGTTTATTCGCTATAATAAGTTTCAATTGAGCATTGTTTTGACTTTTGTTTTCCCTTTTTTTCTTGTTTTTGGTGTTATTTTGTCTTCAACCTTGTTGCTGCTTTTATGCTAATATTTTTCTATTTCTGTTTACATTTGTTTTTGTTTTGTACTTTGCCTCGCTTGTTTCTAAGCTGTTAGCGCTCTTGTTTGCGGTAGCTGAGTTTGCGAGTGTTGTAACGAGTGTTGTCTGATTTTATTGCCAACGACAAGTCGTAAAGTTGCCCGCTTTACACTTCCTTCTCTTGATTATATCCACAGCTCTTCTTCTTTTTCAATCAATCAAATTTTTCGTTCTTTCAATTGCTACAGACCATTAAATGTTTGGATTTCGTGTTGCAAAGTGATTCATTCATTGTTTGCTGTAGCTTTTCGATCGCTTAATCGCGGTTGGATTTGTAGAAAAACATTTCACTTAGAAAATAAATATTCGGAAGATTTGGAGAACAAAGTGTATAATAGCCGACCTTGATTTAAAGTTTGGCGGAAGGTAGAAGTAGGTGTTCAAGTTGCTGCACACAGCTTTTCGTTGTGCAGGGTATTTAATAGGAGTGCGTGAGCTTTGTTAATGTACTAGGTTGTTCAATAAGTTTTACGGTTCGATAAGAAAATACACAATTTGTGGTTTGAAATACACCTTTCTATTCATTCATGTTTTCTATTTAGCACAATTTCGGTGAACCCCAATACACTTGTTCCAATGAGATTGCAATTTATGACTTCCACCACTGAAATGAGATTCTGGAAGCGCTGTGAAATAAGCTTCCATAACTACTGACTTCATAATTTGATTAAAAAAACCTTCCACGCATGAATTTTTTTCGGTCTACAAACAGATGTAAGTCGCTAGGGGCCAAACCTGATGAATGTGGTGGATGCTTAAACAATTCGAACTTTAGTTCATAGATTTCAGCCATTGTCAAATGCGCTTGCGTCACGGTGCATTGCCCGGATGAAAAAAAAAAATTTCTTCTGCAAACTGTGTATTTTTTCACCAATTTTTTACCTTCTCCTGGTCTAAAATGTAAAAGAAAATAATCAGAATTTATTGTTTCTCTAGTGCGCAAGTAATCCACATACAAAACTCTTTTCCCGTCCCAAAAAACTGATGCTAACACCTTCTTGGCCGACTTCTAGACATGAACAGATTTCGGAGCCGAAGAACCAGGTTCATGGCTAGTATACTTACTATGCCTCGTCATTTACCCATGGATCATTATACGATTTAGTGATGAGGCTGATTTCTGGCTAAGTTACGAAATCAATCAAGCAAAATTTTCAGATTTGGGCGACGAAAATCCACGACAAATCCATTAGACTCTCCAAAAAAGTCATTCTTTAGTCTGGATTTAAGGCAGTAAGTACGGCGGGTTAGTTTTCTTCTCCACTCGACACTTTCTTCAGATTATTCAACATAAAGACAAAATTTATTCATGTCTATAATGTGAATAATTTTTATTACGCACTCCGAATGCCTCTGAATGGAAAATCCCTACCTTTATTTGGCAAAACCAGAGCAAGTACAGAAAAACTATTCTTCACTATGTGGCTCCCCAATACGAGTGAAAGTGAACGCTTTGGTAACATATTAATTGCAATTTCTCTTCCAATTGCGCCTAAATCCATCTTTGTTTTCTGCTCAGTCTTTTTAGGTATCAAATTCTTAAACTGCCCGTGTGATCCTTAAGATTTCAGTTCAGTCCTTAGATAAATGCGCATTTAATTTCCCAATTTGTTGCCCAGCGAATTGCTTTTACTTAATAGAATAGTAGTAAGCATCTTCCAAATTATTGCATTCCAGAACCATTTTGATTGCACTGAAAGGGCTTTGAATAAACGAAGGTATTACTTCAGATTTTGTGATTAACTATCAATTTCTGCATATTAATTAGTTATTTCAAAGACCTCTGTTTGCAGCAAACGTCGTCATTACCGTTTGTAAGGTCCACTCAGCCTTCTGGCTAAAAGTCCAGTGCCTAGTAAGAACAGTGACATTCCCTCAACAATCGGTTCTACGTTCCCGGACTAATCCGAATTTATATCCGGCCGAAGACTTGTCACTCCTTCATCATTCCTGTCCAAATACACACGAGCTAATCCATTGGCGGTCTCCTTTCGAGGGGAATTTCGATGATCAGCAACCATTGGTGCTTATGTGGCGGTACCAGGCAGTCATGCCGAGCCACCTCTCGCTGTGGATCTCAAAGGAAGAAAAATATCAAAGGGTTTGGGAAATACCGTTTCCAGCCATGCATAGCCAGGAATCTGTCTCATCATTGTTTCTTTCGATAAGCACAGATTTGAGTCTAGAGGGAATGGCGATAAAAACGAAGAATCTCTTGATGTCAAACGAGAGCATTCCTATAAAAGAAGATTCGTTCACAAAATCTTATTTTGAAGTAGTAGAAGATACTTGAGTATCGACCTTAATAATAATAAATCCGCGGTTACCCAGCAAGTTCGCATGACGTACGAATCAGGCCTGAATTGACACTGATGATAAAGGCGGCTGTGAAATCCAGTAGTGTGCTACTTTGGGCTAGATTTAGATTAATATTTATTGGAGGTTTGCACTTCGACTTCGTGGCATTTTGTGCCCTCTACCCATCACAGTTCCTCATCCAAACCCAGTGTCCTTATTAAGCTTAAGATAGAGCTGGGTTGGACTGAGCGTATGTGCTTTTCTTTCTTTGTCTTCCTGTGTCTCTGTGTCTTTATTTGTGTTAATTGGCAATTTCCTAGAAAGAAAGACCTGTCGAAGACTTATGTACCTTTAAACATTGGAGATTAATGCATATAATGAAGTAGGTAAATAAGTCATCTTGCATAAGATGAAACAAAAGCTCGTACCTTGAAAGTATTCAATGCTGTTGGTGGTAGTAGACGTCGAAATAGTCGAAGTCTTTCTCTGCATTGAAGACACCCGAGCTGCTTCTCCAATTTGCAGTGCGCGTTTTCTGGTGTTGTTCCACAAATGGAGGGCCTGCAGCCTACAAATGGAAAATGGTTTTCCGTAAGGAGCTCTTTATGGCAGAGCTACACTCGGAAGTATGTCAATGGCTATCGAGGGGCGATAGCTATTAAAAAAATGTGTGTCTATTAATTGTTTCATACACACAATGAGTTTCGAAGCCGTATCCTACCGAATGATAGTTGAACACAAATCCATTCGACTTCGGCGGCCACGAGTTGACTAGTTAACTCGACAAAAGAAAAAAACGACGGACGTGCTCTGTTGAATTTGACCTTAATCGCTTAGGCAATTAACCTGCATAGACGTTTTTTGATTGAATTTGATTAATTCTGAAAGCCTCTAAAACTCTCCCTGCAATCTACTGCTTGACAAGCAAGCCTCGAGCTAGCTCAGGGAGGACCCTGACATGCAAGGTTTCGAGATACTTTTTATAACGTTTCAGATACACAGCTTTCGTGAGACTAAGACTCAGACACTTTGGTTCTGATATCCTTATTACGACTGAGTAGTCTCCAAACTTGGATATTGGATATACATAATTGGCGCGTAAACCATTTTTTTGGTGTTTGGCGGAGCTTCAGTTTCAAGCCGACTCCGAACGGCAGATATTTTTCTTTTATGAGGAGCTTTTTCATGACGGAAATACCCTCGGAGGCTTGTCATTGCCTGCCGAGGGGCGACCGCTATTACAAAAATGTGTTTCTTCATTTTGGTGTTTCACCGAGATTCGAACCTACGTTCTCTCTGATGGCGGCCGCCATCTTAGTTGGATATTAGTTGGTGTGAGACTTTTTCATTTTTTATTACAATATTTGCTTAGATTTTCAGTGGGGAGGGTATTTACGAGGCGGGTCCCAAAACCAGCGCACAACCAGATCCTGGATTGCGTCGCCTTCTCACATTAGCTCGTTCTCAAACGGATGTTCGGAAGCTAACCAGAGAATACTTGGACGGAGCCTGGAAATTAGATTTTATTGGATTGTATGCAGAAGAATCCTACTGGTCATTTCCAAGTGAAGGGCAATTAGTGACAGTCCCCACTTGCGTGGACTTCTACACACGGCACCATCCTTTGCTTTCGAATAATGACTCGGCGGCTTCATTGGAAAGTTCAGGTGGAGAAGTACTTGGCATCATTTGTTGTTTCTAACTGGCGCCAGTTAGCACGAGAAAGAAGCGTCGGGCGCGCTTTGTTAAACTGGATCACAATCGCTGAAGCGGTTATCACGCTAATCAAGAAGAAGAAGAACGTTTTTCTTAGCACTGGGCGTTTTTTCCAGACCTCTCGGCCCTTCCTTTCACTGCTCTTTCGCGTCATGAAACTCCAATATATTCCCTATGATGAGAAAGTACCAGGAATGTTTAAATAAAACAAAACATTCTCTTCGATCTGCTCTATCGACTAAAATCTTCTTCAACGAAGTGGTAACTTCAACTTGGAAAACAAAAGGAAGTCATACGGGGCCATATCAGGTGAATACGGTGCTTGCACGATGATATATACTTGGTGTTTGGTCAAATGATCCAGCACAATTTGGACTCGGTGCGAGGGCGCGTTATCATCATGCAAAATCCAAGAATTGTTTGCCCACATTTCCGACCGTTCAGCATCTCTCAAACGCTTCAAAACGGATAAATAAAATTTTTAATTGATTATCTGGCCTACCAACATAAGAAAAAAGTATTGACCGGTTCCCACGTGCGCGGTTCGTTTAAATTAAATATTCCCGGTACTTTTTGATCATAGGGTAAGTGGATTTCTAGTCGCATGAATTCGGGACCGTGCAACTCACTACCTACCTACCTACCTAATCGCGTTATTGCCCGAAGAATTTGTCAATCTTCTATCGGGTAGGTGTTAACAATTTATGTAAGAAATTTCGAAGTGCCTCCATTGATTGAATTCATTCGATGGCCGATTTTGCATGGTTACCAACTTATTTCTTTAAGAGCCGCCAGCAATGTTTTTCTTAGCGTTGATCCATGAAGCAGAAGTAATTACCAAATGTAGCAAAAATAAGTTGATATATTTATTTTATTTTTGTGTTAATTGCTTAAGAGCAACACAAGTGAATTTCATACAATGCCGCTGGTATCGCTATCCAGAACCAGTGACTGACATTTAATGAACTCTCCGAAACCAACTGTGCACACATTTACCCAATACACGCGTTTGTATGTATGACTTGGGTGTGTAATTAATAGTATAATAAGAGTATGTAAATAGGCGTATGCTCACCCGGAATCTCGCAGGCTATGCAAACAATACTCATGCGCTAAGTACACTCGCACTCGCCACTTGTGCATATTGTATTTGGGCAATTTTTTATGAGCTCACAAATCGAGTTGAAAATCACTTAACGCCTGGCAGTTAATGCGCAAGCGCGTGAGCAGCAACAGCAACATAACTGAGAAAAAAGAAAACAACAAAAATGGCATGAAAATTAACCGCATGAGTGGCATTATTCGTTTAATGCCATTGTAAGTAGTTTTAATATTTGTAAGCTTTAATGTTGCTGCTGGCACTTTATTGTTTTTACTGCTGCTGCTGCCCATGCAGACGTCAGAGGCCGCTAGCCTTACTTGCCACTGACCGAACTACCGAATCACCGGCCGACCTGTTGGTGACACTTGCATGTACATTAAAAAGCGATGATACGAATATATGCGTATGTATGTATGTATATATTTTTATAAAAGCATACATTTGGTGGTCGGAGGAGGCTTGCGTGTGGCCATTGTGCTGGCTTGGCGCGGCCGCATGAGTTGACATTTTTTATTCTCTGCGTATGAGTTTTTCATGAGATGCTCTTTTTATTTATTTTTCATTCATGAAACTGCTGTTTAAATTTTGACATTTTTTTCAACAATACCCTCGAAATTACGTAATGCCTGCTGGAGTCTTAAATACGACGCAAGGGATTATCTTCGTCAGGCGGTGGAAGCGCACACACTCAACCAGTTTTATTTCAAATTATTTATTAGCTGAAGTAAAATATGCTTAATGCATTTTTCGCAATATTTCGATGAAATAAAGATTTTAAATAGTTTTTTGATTAAAATATTTCTTTCAATTTATGAGGTATGAAGAAGTAAGTGCTCAAATGCCGGTCTGCCTCGACAACTTACATTTTTTTTTCAAGACTTTCGATGATTGACCTACCAGATTGGAGAATCGTTGGAATCTGCTGTTGCATTCGACACTGTATTGGGTATATAAACAGCACTTAAGCCCCTCACATTCTTTAAAAATATATACACATAATGAGTTTGTAAAAGGGGGCGTGGCACGACCTATAGACCTGGTACAATGGGAGAGTCATAACTGACAAATTTTTTGTGAAGATATAAATATTGTAGGTATTTGTAGTGAGGTTTATATGAGTGGGGTTGTCCATTGTAGCCGAATGTTTTGGTACGTAACTACCATTCGGGAGTACGTAAGTTCGAATCTCCGTGCATGAAACAGCAAAATTATAGTAAAAGTTGTTTTCACAGGCGTCTCTCCACAGGCGTCTGGCAAACCTCTGAGTGTATTCTGCCATGAAAAAGCTCCTCTAATAAACCGTTTTACGATCAGAGTCAGCGTAAAACTGTATGCCCCTCCATTTGTGGAACAACATCAAGATGCATACCACAAATAGAAGGAGGAGCTCGGCCAAACACCTAAAAGCAGTGCCAATTATTTATTTGTTTATTTTTTTATATGAGTGAGTTTGTTAGATGGGGCGTGGCATATCCAATAGGCGTGAAATTTCTAATCAGCGTAACTTCTCAACTAAAGATCACACGAAATTTATTGTTGAAGAAACTATGAACCTATGGAAAACTAAGAGGGGCTAGAGCAGCGTTTAGAAAGGGCGTAACACCTTCCATAGACGTGCAATTTTTAATCAGCTATACATAATTTTGGAACCATAAAGCACATTATTATTATAAAATTTTCGAAGAGAAATTAATCTACTTAACTACGTTTAGGTTTATTTCGTTTATCTAAGAACCAGTATTACCAGTAGTACCGATAACAATGCCAGCCTTGAAACCCAACAGGAAATCTCTCTTACCAACAAGTGCTGCTTTGGACTAAAGCGCCACTAAGTAATAAAACCCGCTCTCGATGAACAAAACTTACACTTAAGGCTCCCATCAAGCCCGTCTTTTCGTATGATGCAGAAGCGTGGACTATGACAATATCAAATGGCGCGTTCCTTGAAGTACTTAAGAGAAAGATTTTTAGACCTTTTCACTTCGGCGATGGCGAGTATCGCAGGAAATGAAATAATGAGCCTTACGACGACATAGACATAGCGCAGCGAATAAAGATCCACCGACGTCGTTGGCTAGGGATTGTCGTCCGAATGGATACAAACGCTACTGCTCTGGAGGTATTCAATGCTTTACCAGCTGATGGTAGCAAAAGAAGAGGAAGGCCTCCTCTGTGTTGGAAAGATCAGATGGAGGAGGGCTAGGCTTCACTGGGTTTGTTCAACTGGCACTGATTAGCACGAGGAAGAAACGACTGGTGCGCCTTGTTAAACTAGGCCAAAATTGCGTAAGTGGTTAACGCGCCAATCAAGAAGAAGAGAAACTACGTTTACATAATATTTTTTATATATCAGTATCAATCCATATTTTAATATTGAAGATAGTAAAGGAACTCAATTTTTCAAAGCAGCAGTGATGTAAATACCTCTTCTTCTCCTTGATTAGTGCAATTACCGCTTACGCGATTTTGGCAGAATTTAACAAAGCGCGCCAGTCGTTTCTTGCTCGTGCTAACCGGCGCCAATTGCACACATCAGGTGAAGCCAAGTCCTTCTCCATCTGACCGTTCTAACACAAAGAATACTCTCCTCCTCCTCCGGTACCGCCAGCTGGTACCACAAGGCAGATTAGATTAGACAATTTTAAAAAGTCGTTCTTTGTGATACCATTGACAAGGAGATAAAAAGACTAAGAAGAGAGGAAGGAGGAAAGAGGGGAGGGGGAATGACTGAGTTACAGTGACTTTAGCCGCTTCACACTGCTGATGAAGTTCATTAGGTTTTTAATATCACCAAGCGTAGCAGAGAGATGAGAGACAAGAAATTTCTATCTTACACCCACGGAAGCAGGGCAGCTAAGAGGAGGTTCTGAGATGATTCCCCCTCAACCTGCATACAACTGAGGACATCTTTGCAAATGTCCGGGTCTGGCTTGAGGTTCCTTAGCGTGCCTTTTGGGGATAGCCTGAGGCAGTTCTCCAGCCTAGATCTCTTTTTGCTGCTCTACTACATGAACAGAACTGGATGGATATAACTAGATGGGGTTTCTTCCTTTAAGTTGGGAAATTTTTCGCAGTTGGTGGTCTACGTTATGGTATCAACCCGTAGTCCTCTGACCATCTAGCTTACCTACCTTTGAAAGCAGAGAGACAATCGAAATACAAATGTACATATTTGTCAGTCAACACCAAATCTGTAAACTTTTTCAATTCAAAAAAGGTCAAGTAATACTTTGAACTGAATATGCAATGAATGCGAGAGCCGTATGAGCTCAGTTCAGTTAGGGAGTCTTATTTTAATAAGAATGTAATATAAGAATATATGCAAATAATCTAGCACATGAAGAATTTCAGATAAATAAGTGATGGTTAATAGATTTGGAAAAAATAAAATAAAATAAAATAAAATACTAAAAGATGATGACAAAATGATGACGATAGGGGAAAATCCTCTAAGTTGGTCGTAGCTCTAAGGTCGAAATGTGCACTAAGGTCGAAAAAAAAATGTGATTATTTGGTCGAGCTTGGTTGGAAAGCCTCGCACGATAAATGCGTGACTAAATAAGCAGCGTGCGAGTATACGAGGTGTGTTCAAAAAATGAGGTGAATTTTCAAATTTCGCAGACTACGTACATTCGACTTTCGATCATTACTTATTTTATGTTGGTGCACTCATCTCGAAAATATGTTCACGGTTTTAGCAATCTAGCAATTTTAATTTTCTTGTGAGAGGCATAAATAAGACAAGTGTTTTGCGCGTTCGGCGATTTTGGGCATGAACCGTGTGATAGCGAAGTTCGTTCCAAAATTGCTGAATTTTAACGAAAAAGAACGTCGCTTGAGCATCGCTCAGGAATTGTTGAATGACGTCAACGATGATCTAGATTTGCTTATAAGGGCCATAACTGATGACTAATCATGGGTGTATGGTCATGACATCGAAAGCAAAACCCAATCGTCACAATGGAAGAGACCAAGAGAGCCAAGTCCAAAAAGAGCACGTCAAGTTGGATCAAATGTCAAGGTTTTACTCACTATTTTCTTCGATTACCATGGCGTAGTGCATCAGGAGTTCTTACCATAAGATCGTACGGTAAATGAGGTAAATAAGTAATACGAAAAAAATTCCCGGAATTATGAAAAAAAATTAATGGCTTTTGCATCATGATAATCCACCTGCACACTCATCTTTGCTTGTGAGAGATTATTTGGCCAAAAATAACAGCGTTATGATGTTTCAGCGACCGTATTCACCATATTTGGGTCCCTCCGGCTTTTTCCTGTTCCCAAGATTGAAGAGATCTATGAAAGGACGGCGTTTTGCGACGTTTGAGGAGATAAAAACCGAAGCGCTGAAAGAGCTTAAGGGCATACCAAAAAGCGCATATCAGAACTGCTTCGAGTATTGGAAAGAATGCTGGCTCAAGTGTATTATATCTGAGGTAGACTACTTTAAAGGAGATAAAGTAGAAATTGATGAAAAAATTAACAATTCGTGAGAAATATGAAAATTTACCTCATTTTTTGAACACACTTCGTACGTACCTTAATTTAAAAAAAAAAAATTAAATATCTCTGTATACGCACGTAAATATTTCTTATTCCAAGCAACATTTATTTGGGTCAATATCAACATGTCTCTAGAATGAATCAGAATGAGACAAGTGAAAGACATGAAAGTAGGTACCTATACGCACTCAAATACACACACATACACAAATACACATTCGCAATTTGGCGGGCACATGTATGACTAATTTAATTTGCATAACATTACATTGCTCAAATAGTTATCACAGAGCAAACAGGGCGCGCGGGCAATAAGCTGCAACAACAAAAATAACATAGGGCAGCCAGCATCAGAACCTTAGCCGAAAGGCCAACAAACCGACTCAAGTAAACCAAGTGAAATTAAAGACAATTATGCACTCTGGTCACACAGCAGCACAACGCTAACACTGGGTTAGTCAGTCACTCTGTCATTCAGCCGTCAGCCCAAAATGAAAAAGTGAGGGCGGTGATAAAAATTCCAGATTTTTTATTCATTAAATTTCTTTTATCACAATTTTTTTTTCTGGCTTGTTGTCATTGCTGTTGTTGCAAGCTTCATTTTATTTACACAAAATGACGCCGAAATGGCGATATGGCACGCCACTCGCTTATGGGCACATAATTGACATATAAAATTAACATAATTTTTCGAGTAAAGCGAAATCAT
>JAYXIM010002183.1:0-11198 GCA_037575425.1 Anastrepha fraterculus
TCCGCTAGGTCGAGATATTCCGAAAAAATCTTACTTTTAGTCCGTTTCGGTTCATACTCGGAACATATTCGTTCATAAATTACCGAAAAAGAGATATTGCTGGATAAAATGGATGTGTGGTCTTGCTGTCGAGATATTCCACAAAGCCGTATTTATAGACCGATTTGATTCAAACTTGGAAGAGAAAATATTCAACTATCTACGGAGCTATGTTTTTTAGAAAAAAGTGCACGCTATATACAACTTATACAAAATAAAATGTTCACAAACCTCACAATTTTGCCCTGATTGGGTTTATTTGCAAAATATGCTTAGATTTATTACGTGAACGAAAATATTTTTGCCAAAATTGACGCCCGAAAATCAAGTGGAGACATGAAAAGAAATTTTACCTGTTCGATTTGACCAAACGCCGGATGATCGTTTGCCTGATTCTTATAGAGTTCTAAAACGAAAACCTATGCGAAAAGGTTTATGATGTAACCTAAACTAAATACATACAGTTGTGTTCAAAATAAAGGGAAGACAAATTTTTTGACAATTACTTTTTTTTTATCTATTCTAACTAGTTTTGTTTTATATAAAAATGTGGTTCCTTCTACAACCAAAGTAATATAAATCAAAGTCGGAAATTTTTTGAAAAAATAGAGAATAAATTTAAAAATTTTAATCGAAATTTTAAACTTTTATGAAGTAAATACTTTAAAAATTTTGTGGACATGAAGTTTTTAAGGCCAATCAATTGTAGTACAAAATTAAACACCCTATTGGAAGATTTATAATTTTTTTTTTTATGGTATTATACAGACAAGTAATGAGCGCGTAAAGTTTAAAATAAATATTTTCATCACTCAAAATTACAATTTTTTTCCATTTAGTAAAATTATTTAAAAAAAAATTTTTTTTAAGTACATACAAACCTAAGTTTGAAGTGGCTAAAAATATTCAATGACTTTTGATAATTTTTTCACGAGCCGTGTTGGGTAAGAAACTGCGAAACATTGCAAAAAAAAAGAAGAAAAATGACAAAGATTTCGAGCTCTCGTTAGACGGGAAAAATGCCTATTTCCGTTACCATAAAAAACAAAACCAATTTTAAAAATTTTTAAATATATCGAGGATTTGTTAGGAAAAAATACGTAACTTCGCTACCATAAATAAAATTAAATAGTTTTCGAGCATTCGTTACATGACAAAAAAGAATACCACACTCGGTCTGTAAAAAAAAAATTTAAAAGATTTCGATCATTCGTTAGACGAAAAAAATGCACAAATCTGTCTGCAAACAACAAAAATAAATAAATAAAAAAGGGCGTGTCTGCCTTGAAAAACAGAAGTGAAACTTTCCAGGTAGGCAAAGAAAAAAGGAGACTCGAGATAGAATGAGAGAGAGAGAGAGAATATATACCTCAATAAATTGACAACATCTGCAGAGAATACAAATAGACAAAATTTACAAAAATAAATTAATGGTTTAAAAAAAATCAACACTTATTTTATGTTGTATTTCAATTTATAGTTCATGTATTCCTCGGCAAATTACATATGTAGATATGTATGTACATTTGTATATGAAAAACAATAATGCACAAGCGTGTATTTTTGTCTTCCACCAGTCCATGTTCCGGATATTGCACTTACAAAAACAAAATACCTTAACTGACGCAAAAGCAGCAGCAAGCGCAACGCGAAGGCCGCTTTGGCACCACGCATTCCAAAATGTTCTAGAACACAACACAGCGCATTCACTTCATGCCTCAATATGCGTATGTCGCCCAAGCCCAAAATCTAAGCCTAGCGACTACAAAAACAAAATACATTCGTAGACGCAGTCCCAGCGTTCATGATTCTTTCGGTCGCGACGGCGCTGAACAACTTAGAATATTATATGGTACAAAAACAAAAAAAAAAGGAGACGTGAATAGCCTAAAGTGTATCTAAGATATAAATGAGGTATAGCTCTCTCTCTCCTTTTCCTCTACGTTACACATTTTTTCTCTCTCGCGGAACGAAAATGCCCAAAACGTTGCATGGCCTTGAAATTTTACTCTCCATTCTCGCTCGTCCATCGACACCCAAGAAGTTTCACTTAAAAAAATATATAAATTTCGAGCATTCGTTAGACGGAAAAAAATGCCCCAGTCCGTCTGCAAAATGAAAAAATAAATTTAAAAAAAAATTAAAATGATTTCGAGCAATCGTTGCATGGAAGAAAATACCAAACTCTGTTTGTAAAAAAAAATAAAAAAATTTTGAGCATTCGTTTGTAAAAAAAAAAAATTTTTTTTTTAATTCCAGCATTCGTTGGACGAAGAAAATGTCCAAGTCCGTCTGCAAAACGGAAAAAGAGAAATTTAAATTTCAAATGATTTCGAGCATTTATTAGACAGAAAAACAGCCCCACTCCGTCTGCAAAAAAAAAAAACAAAAACAAAAAAAAAGAAACAAAGAAAAGTTAAAAAGATTTCAAGCATTCGTTATAATTTTTTTTTTTAAGATCTGAAGTATTCTTTACGCAAGAACAAATGCTCAACTCAATCTACAAAAAAAAAAAAAATTAACACATTTAGAGCATACTGTACACGGAGAAACTGTCCAACTCCGTTCACAGAGAAAACAGAAATATATTTTTAAATATTTTGAGCTTTCGTTTTTTACAGAAAACGCCCAACTTACTCTTGCAGTAAATGAGCGATACGAGAAGCAAGAGTTGTACTGCAGGATCTTCTTCTAGATATAAGCAAATACTTTGACCTGGTTTTGTCGTCGAATGTAACACTAGCGCTTAATTTGTTTCCTTCCCTCTTATAATACAAATATTGGGTAAGCTGAGGCAACCACATTCCGGCATTTGCAATAATGCGCGTTTGCTGATCTGAAGCTATTCTTTTCATGTAATAATTTTTGTATATGATATTTAAACTTTTATCAAACTTACGCCACTGTATCTATCACCCTTGCACGGAATATATATATACATAATAAAATACGTACCTTGGCACACATCCATACATACATACCTACACACATGCATGCATACATGCATAGATACAAGCAAATATTTTTTATATTCAACTTGATATGATCTAATCTGGCAATTCATTATATATTTGCTTTGCAGTTTTTGGTCGTCGCCGAACGCAAATAAAATATATAGTTTTAAAGGCCAGTTTGTTATTGTTTGTTCTACTTTTCGCCGGAATATCAGTCAATATAGAACTTTTGAAAACAGAAAAAAATACATCTGCTTTGCCATTTTACCAGCTAATTAAATGCTCTTGAAACGTCTTTTATTTATTTACATATATTGCTGAAGTTGTTGTTGTTATTGAAGGCGGTGCTAGAAACGCGCAAATTAGGCCAACACATGGCTAGCGCACACAAATCACTTGTTTGCGCACCTAATTTGGGCTCGAATTGGATTTACTGAATTATTTATTCAGCATATCAACTGAAGTGTATGTTTGTATGTTGTTGGCATACCTCACGTAGATTTGATTCTTAACATAAAATTTAATATAATATAAGAAAGTTTACTTTCTTTTTTTTTAATTGTTTTTTTGTTTTGCTGAAGAATATTTATTGTGAGTTAGGCAGTTATGCGATGTAACCAAATGCTCGAAATCATTTTTGTTTTTTTTTTTTGTTTTTTGCAGGCTTAGCTTGGTATTTTTTCTGTTTGAAAAATTCAAAAAAAAATATATATCAAAAATGAGTGAATATTTTTACCCATAGCAGGGCAGTTTTTCCGTTTGAAAAAAAAAAAAAAATTCAAAAATCAGTGAATATTTTTACCCATTTCAAGTCTCAATTCTATTCTACAAAGTTACGCAAAATTTTGTTTTTGAAAAACTTTTAACTTAATAAAAAAAAAAGATTATGGACGAGTTGTGAGTCCTATGGTATTCGTTCTCTAGTCCAATTTTGCCATCAAGCGATTTTCAACCTTTTGAAGCTTAAAATATTTATCCCAAGAGAGGCTTGTGAAAATGAGCTACTCAAGTTTTTATTGTAAAACAGCAGTGCTTTTTTAGTCGCGTAGTTATTGCATGCTGTATCAAGAGCGGCTCACTCTCTTAAATTAATTCTATTCTCAAAATAAACCGAAAAATTCTTACAACTTTTTACTTAACTAATTTCGTAAATTTTATTTTTCTCCCATGTAAATCTATTTGATTATCGTCTGCGCGCCTTTTTTCACGTCTGCTTGTTTGCTATTTGCTTTTTATTTACCTTGCGCCCTATTACGGGCATATTATTATATTAAATTTTTTTCGCATTCAAATTGTGTTTGCTTATCTGCAGAATTTCAATTAAGTCAATCAATCGCCAGTAAATTGTATGCTTGTGCTGTTGTGTTGTTGGCGTGAGGTGTGGAAAAATTAATAAAAGCAAAATTTGCATAAGTAAAAAGCAAATAAAATATACACAAAAAACAAAAAAAAACAGTTTTTGTATGGGACAGTTTTTTGACTTGACCAACGTAAATCAATCACAATAAATTTTTCTGTAAACAGTCATCGGATAGTCGAACTACGATGAGCGCAAGGCGGCTGAAGCTACATACACTGAGCTGTTGTTCATTTTTGGTGGGATGCAGTAAATTTGTTTTATGGAGGTATAAAATAAATTATTGAATTTATGAATTTTTTATGGTTGTACTTTTCTCAGTTTTTGGGGGGACTTTGTGGGAAGTGCAGTTGCCATTGTTTGTGCTCGTTCTCAGAACAATTTAGCTTATGCCATTTGCACCATCTGCCAAATATTATTACTTTAATAGCATTCTCAATACTTTTGGAGAACCTTAAGCCAAAAATTCACACAAATTTATTTGTCCACAATTATTTTTTCTCGAAACACGTCTAAAAAATGCCAAAGGGGACGGGTGACAAGACTTCTTGTACTATTTAAACAGAGCTCTAAACAGTATAGAATTCGAATTTCCTATAGGTTAGGTTAAATTGGTATCTTAGTTTAGGGCACACTTGGACAAATATTGAAAATTCGTCCGTTGTGATGCCATACAGGGGAGAGGAGAAAAGAGAAGGGAAGGAAGAAGGATCCTTGGGATTAGAAGCCTTGGGATCGTAAAATCATGCATTTTACAATGACGCCGACGGTGGCTAATTTGCGTTCATAATTAGCCGCAACAAGCTACTGAAGAACTTCACCAAATTTGTAATATTTACACCAGCTATATCCGCAGGCGTAGCGAAAAAGTGAGAGCCCAGATGTCTAAGTCTTTGCCAGACGAGAGCAGGGCAGCTGAGAAGAAGGTGTTGAGATTATTCCATCTCGTCTTCAAGACAGTTTCCGCAGAACGGACTTGAGGCAATCCCAAGTCTCACCGCATGAACACCTCACGGACAATGTTCGGTAAGGATACCCACCAAATTCGAGAGCTGGGGCTTTGTTAGCCTTAGGAGTTCACTCGAGCGTCCCCGATCTACCCGTGACCAGAAGGATCTCGCGATCTTGCACGTTTGCGCACTAGCCCAGCGCTCGCTGAGTTGACTCGAGGCCCATCTTTGCAGGAAAAGACCACAGGTTCTTAAGGGAACCCCAGTCCTCTCATGTTGAGACGAAACCGTCTCCAAAGTGCCTGTCTAGCCAGCTCATCAGACCAGCAGTTTCCCTTTATACCGGGAACCCAAATGAGCCTGATGTCGAAGTATTCGGATGCAATCTAGAGAGAAGCCACACATTCCCCGACCAATCTCCACGGGCGCCACATTCAGCATAGCGTTAAGCGCTAGAGTAGGAGTGGTAGGGAGCGCGCCACTGATGAGGGCAGACCTTTGTACCCTCTCCAGCTTCTTAACTGATACCATCCTTTCTAGCGAGTTCCACCAAACAAGGACTCCGTATAGCAAGATTGGTTTTATAATCTGTTATAAAGCCAAAAAACAACTCTAGGTGAAAGGCACCATCTTTTGCCGATAGCGCCCCTGCAACCATACAGGGCGACTGTTGCCTTCCTAACTCTCTTCTCAATGTTTGACTTCCACGTAAGACCTTTGTCAAGGATAAGCCCCAGGTACTTGAGGGGAGAAACACTCTGGGTATTTTGTATTTCCTCGTCTTCAGAGGATTTGTCGAAGGGCCGCAATTTGCGGTTCAATTCATAACTAGATTCAGATAACCCTGCATCAATTCCATCAGAGTATCTAGAAACTTGTCTCTGACAATAAGTGCCACGTCATCTGATAGGTTAGATTGGATTAATCCGGCTGGTATTGAGCCACACATAGACCGTTTGGTCCCTAGTGATACCAGTTGAAGACTGACCTCTATTAAGATCTAAAGTAGAGATCACGTAGGATGTCTCCGCTTTCAGCAAATCTAAGCAGCGCTAGAAGATCTCTTTTTGAGATGTGCTCCAGTTCTCTAAATTGTGTTGCTCACAGGCATTTCGAGCGTCTATTTGATAATGCCGGACAAAGACACAGAAGGTGTACTAAAATTTCCTCTACATCCTCTCTATACTTCCTGCATTTGTCATTAATGCCTATCTTGCTTACTAGATTATGACTCTTCAGCATACCGGTAATAGTTCTGCAGTCTTTTCGTGAGAGCGTAAGTACGATTTGTGTCAGTTTTTCAGCTCAGTCAGAGCGTGTGGTCTTTCACTGCATTCGCTTTAGCGGAGATCGGGCATTGCTCGTAAGGGTCTCACAGCGACGCGTGTTGGTCCAGCGTCAAATGGGATGCATCAACACACTGATCGGCGACAATAGCAACATCATACCACCGTAGACGAACTGCTTTAGACAAATTAACAATCGAACAGACACTTGAGATATGCACTTACTATAGTATCAGATAGATGACAAGACGATAGTTTGTAAATATCAAAATTTCAGATATACTATTTACTCCAAAAGGATATATCATTTACTACGGAGGAAGAAATACTCCCAAATGCGTAGAGTCTGCATACGCCCATAAGAGGGAACCTGGACGCAGGTGCCTGCTATGTCAGCAAGCACAAACGTTGCTTCACTATGATGTAATATTGGAGTTGAATTTAGCCAAGGATTGTTGTAGTATTAGGGAGGAAGGGGGGGCGGGCTGTTTACCCCACAAACCACGAGTGCGGAGGCGCCTTTGATGATGTTTACGAAATTTTAATTTAAACCTCCTTCCATCATCATCATCATAGCATCACAGTGAGCCATTGCTTCCGTTACAATTCGCCTAAAACTCTTTCGGTTATCACCTTTTCGTTTGATATCAGATATGTCCATAGCTCCAAAGCTTCAATGTTGTTGTTGTTATTGAAGGCGGTGCTAGAAACGCGCAAATTAGGCCAACACATGGCTAGCGCACACAAATCACTTGTTTGCGCACCTAATTTGGGCTCGAATTGGATTTACTGAATTATTTATTCAGCATATCAACTGAAGTGTATGTTTGTATGTTGTTGGCATACCTCACGTAGATTTGATTCTTAACATAAAATTTAATATAATATAAGAAAGTTTACTTTCTTTTTTTTTTAATTGTTTTTTTGTTTTGCTGAAGAATATTTATTGTGAGTTAGGCAGTTATGCGATGTAACCAAATGCTCGAAATCATTTTTGTTTTTTTTTTTGTTTTTTGCAGGCTTAGCTTGGTATTTTTTCTGTTTGAAAAATTCAAAAAAAAATATATGACTTCAATGTCATCTCTCTACCGTTTTCTCGGCCGGCCTCTTCTTCTGTTGCCTTGTGGATTTGTTTCGAAGATCTTTTTCAAAACAAAAAAACAAAAAGCCCCTTAGCACTTTAACGACTCAATGGCGGCTATTTTGTATGTTTCTTCAGTGTTTCGGTTCGAGTTAAGTTCACGATTTACAGTTATTATTATAATTTTTTTCCTCTAGCTCCTATTGGAACACAGGGCGTCTCCGTGCGAAGTTGCTTATCTCCCATCGGATGTATCCCCAGATAGTGGATCGGGAAATGTCTGTAGATATGCGAGCTAGGTGGGAAATAAAATACCACACACGGGCCAAAATACACACACCTGCTTGAAGGTAGGGGAGGCGGGCTACCAACTTACCTATTTGAAACTCCTGTTGCTAACGAATCAAGTCATATGGAACAAGAAAGTATTTACCAGAATGAGAGGTTAATGTCGATAAGTATTGAATTAATAACCGTAGCCGGATGGGTTTGTGCGTGACTACTAATCGGGAGTACGTAGGTTTGAGGCTCCTTGCATGGACATCAAATAATAGGGAAAGTTTTTTCTAATAGGGTCACCCCTCGCCAGGTAATGGCAAACCGCCGAGTGTATTTCTGCCATGAAAAATCTCTTCATAAAAAACATTTGCCGTTCGAAGTCGACTTAAAACTGTAGGACCCTCTATTTGTGGAACAACATCAAGACGCACACCACAAATAGGAAGAGGAGCTCCGCCATTTGTATGCGCCTATAATTATTTATTTATTTTAATGACCTTTAAAGTGCTTTTTTGACATCAAAAAACTTTTAAAATATTATTGGCTATTTTAACTTCTAAATAGTTTCTATTCTGCAATAATGAAAAGAGTTTTTGCTTACGCCAAATATATTTTAAATTTCTCTTCATGATTTGCTACTTAGCATTAAATTTTTCTTTCTTGCCAGTTTTTTTGTTTTCGCATACATTAATGCGAACCATAGTTGCCCTTATATTCCTGTTCTTCTGCATCTTCAACGCTCGTGGCCGGGTGAAGGCCACACCAACTGATTTATATTAACTTGTCAAGATCGCCGCGAATAATGTGTAAATCGATGCAAATGGAGCAACAACAAAGCGATAGTAGAAATCAAGAACTCATGAACATGATTGACCAATGGTCACACGCGCACACGCACACACAAATATGTGCAAGCTTATGTAGCAGATTTGGCACTGAAGGACAATAAACACAGGCGATGTTATGTTTAATGGTGCTGACACTGCCATCAGCCATCGATGACCGGCTACTTATAGCCATCAGACATTGGCCATCAACGCCTTATCTTTCAGTGCCAGTATTTATTTGGCCAGGCCGCCAGTCGGCTAGCTACAGCCTCGCAAGCTGTAGTCGCTTTGCCTGTGTCGTCGTAAATGTCAAACGTGACGGGTACTTTTCTGTGTATGTCCACTCTGTGTGTGTGTGTGTGTGTGTGTGTGTGTGTGTGTGTGCATGCTCACGGCCGCCCAATGTCAGACTCCTATTTTTCGACTTCTCCCCTCCCTTATCTACCCAGTCGCCATCATTTATAGCTCAACGCCTGAAGCGGCAATCGCTCTACATTCACATGACGTTTCTTTATTTATGCGTTTATCCCATGGCATATTCGCCGCTTTTATCTGCTCAATCATCGCTTCATCCATTCAACTCGTCACCTTTCAGCGCTTCTATCAATATGTCAATGTGCCAGCGCGCCAGTTTGGTCCTTTGCCTGATCACCAACAGCTGTTGGCAGGTCCACTTGACGAGTTTTTTTCGCCCATCTGCTTGATTGTCACTCGGGCATTACCCGCAACGCGGTTTCGTCGCGTCTATTATCACCACCTCAGTCTACTGCCGCCCGCCGTGTCTGTTGTCCTTTCATATTTGAACGCATCTGCCACGCTGGCATTGGTTTTGGCTTTCTCATTCAATACTTTTGCACACAACATCTTCTCTTCACCTATTTTATCTCCAGCCACCTTTGGTAAAAAATATCGCGTGAAACAATTTAATTTATGAAAATCACCACTGCCGCTGAGGCCGCTTTGTGACCTTTTAGTGCGCGCACACAATGTAAAAACTGCTTCCTATCGCATTGCGCGCTCTCCGGCCAGTGTTTGTACAACGCATCAAAATTTATATTGAAATTTTTTGATTGTTTTCAACTGCTCAGTAGAGCTTTACTTTCCGTCAGCTGTTTGCCGCTGGCTTGACTTTTCGGCCTGTGTAGTTTGCCAAAGTCATCGTTATCGCGTGCGTCGCTTGGTTGGTGTAGGACGGACGGGTGTAAGGAATGTGAATGTTGCTGTTGTAGCTCATCGCTGAGTGCCTCATTTTACACGTTATTATTCGCCAATTTTTGGTGCGTCAAAAATTGCATGCGTTGAACAGTGGAGCAAAATTACGAAGACGCGTGATAGATTGTAGAAAATTTTCACAAAAATTATGTAGCCAAGGCTGTTGTATTAATAGGAGTAATAAAATCTGTTTTCGGAATACTTTTAGTGGGAAAAAAGTAAAAAAAAAATTTTTTTTTGTTAATTTGTGGTCATACATTTTTTTAATATTATCTATATAACCACTCTTGAAATGAAGAAACGGTATTGAAATTTAACTCTTTATAGAGCTAGTTAGATTTTAGTTTGCAAAACACCTTTCAAAGGTTTTTGCACCATTTACGAGTCAAAATGCGGCAGAAGACCATAAGCCTGAACATTTTTTCTCAGCCCCGTTTCAAATGAATTTCCGAATTTCTCGATTAACTTGGAAAGAGGTAAACACACAACAAGCAAAGTTCTCAAAACATTTAAGGCACCAGGATAGGAGCTCATAACGAGTAAGGTTTTAAAAGAGTGACCTACATGTGGCTATAAATATATCACTTACACATTTAAAGCGATGATCAAAGATGAGAACTTTCCCATTTAGTCGAACGTTGTCTCCAACTATAGGCCAATAATAATAACTTATGCCAAGTTGGATTCCGCGAATATCGCTTCGCTATAGAGCAGGTTAATTGAGGGTACAAATTCGCTAGGGAGGCACTTGAAAAAAAAAAAAATAGTTTACTGCAGTATTTTAAGATGTTACGCAAGCCTTTGCTAGGGTATGACTCGAATGCCTAACTATAAAAGCTTAAAATGAGCCTACCGTATATATGCTTCTAAAATCGTGCCTGATTAGTGGACATTTTCTTGTCAAAATAAATGATGAAACTTCTAACCTCCACGAAATTAAAGCAGGTATACCACAAGGAAGTGTCCTAGAACCCGGCTTGTAGACAGTCGTCTCATGTGGCGATCGCATATATTTTTAAAGCAAAAACAACGTGGGCTGAAACTCCGCTCACTTCACGGTTTACTTGGCCACAAATCAACATTGTCACTAGACAATCAAGTTTTCACATACAAGAAAATTCTTAAACTAATAACGACGTACGCAGTCGAAATATGAGTATCGGCCTCAAAATCTAAATTGGAAATGCTGCAGAGTTTCCAGTCAAAGGTGGTA
>JAYXIM010002186.1:0-12344 GCA_037575425.1 Anastrepha fraterculus
GGTAAACATCTCTTACTGCATTTGATTGCTCACTTATGCGTGAGCGGTTACTCCGAAACTACCTATTCATTTAGCTCTAAGCTGATTTTGGCCCATATTTTTTGGGTTCAAAACAACAGTAGATTAAGGTATAAAAACCTGTACTCAAATTGAGTTTCTTTTTCCTCTTTTCTTTCAACTTTTCTTTTCAAAGTAGAGCTTATGACTGCATCTGGCTACTTTTCCAGGAATTTCTTCAATAATTTGACCACATATTCGATTCGTGATCTCATTTATGCGTTACATCACTCATTGTCGGATGAAGTTTATGCCCATATTGATCCTGACGTAGTCTCTTATGATAAATTGAGTGATGATAAGCGTAAACTATTATTATTCTTTTAAAACATATATCAGCCGAAATCTAGAACTCCGTTTGAACTACGGGCTAGTTGAATATTCATATACCTATGAAATGAGGCTTTCCATAGATGTCGCTAGGAGTATTTTCAAACCTTAATAAAAGTCTTGTTTGTTTCGTCTGTCATCTGTCAACAATTTTCAGTTCATTGTTTGTTACGTTTCATACAACAATGCATTTTTGTCGCTCTGAAAAATGTAGAAAATCGTGCCTTCAAACTACGGACATCGTGAAACCACTTGTGAAGTGCTGCTCTCCCGGTTCAAAAGGAAGTCCTTTTTGCATTGAATCGTTACGGGTGATGAAAAATGGGTGTATTTCTCCAATCCCAAGCGTAAACGTCGTCCACAAGCTCAAAACAACGGCCAAACCAAATCGCCTCGGCCGCAAGGCAATGCTGTGTGTTTTCTGGGATCAGCGTGGTATGATTTGGTACGAGCCATTAAAACCAGGTGGAACAGTTGACGGTGCACGCTACCAACGACAATTGGCCGATTTGAACAGCGCTATACACCGAAAACGCCCAGAATATGCCGATAGGCGTCACAAAGTAATTTTTCTTGATGACAATTCACCGCCACATCGAACAAGAGCGACCCGGGAAATCGAACAAAAGCGACCTGGGAATTGGTGGAGACGTACGTTTGGGAACCGCTGGTGCATGTGGCTTACTCACCAGACTTGGCGCCTTCCGATTATCATTTGTTTGCATCGTTGGGCCACGCACTTACCGAGCAGTGCTTCAATTCTCACGAAGAAGCCAAAAAATGGCTCGATGATTGGTTTGCGGCCAAAGACGGCGAATTTTTTTGGCGCGGCATTCACAAATTGCCTACGAGATGGGAAACATGTGTCGCTAGCGATGGCTATTATTTTGAGGATTAAATTTGTTACCATTTTTTTGTTAATAAATGTTTGAAATTGAAAAAAAAGTATCATTTCATAGGTACATAAAGATACATGCCAATAAATATTTTTGTCAGCATTGAGTAATTAATATAAAGTAAAACATGTAGCCATTTAATGCATAATAACAAAAGGTGCCTTTTGGTTGAAAATAAAAATTTTCTGCGAGATTTGTGATTTATCTGTTATAATGTCCCAAAATAGGGATAGAAACTAAAAAGTTCGACACGTTTTTCAGTAAGAAAAGCCAGAGTGGGCGGCAAAAAAAAATGTAGACACTTTATAGGCCCAATACAATATCGAATACCACAATAAAGCGGTTGTTAATGCTCTAAGTTCGGAACATTTTTTTTTTAGTCATTCTTGGTTCACTTTGAGACAGTGCCGAGTCCTGTTGAAACGTCCATGGTCTGCCACCGAAATGTTTGTGTGTACACGGCTTCCAAGCAACCTCCAGGATACTTTCCCGACAATATTTCGCATTTATCTTGACGGAAGGCTGGATGAAAACGATTGGAGAGCGCACATCTGCGGTTACAGCGCCCCAAACCATTACCTGTGGCGAGTGCTGCCTCCTGGTGGCCACTCAATGACTCAAATTTTCGTATGAACGGTTGGTCAAATAAACCTATCGTTTTGGGAGTCTATGAATTGCTCAATTTGAAAAACACAATGTTCGGAAATCGACCGCTTTCAGCCAAGCAAAGCAACTCCTTGACTCTCTCAAGTCCGACTTTTTGCTGCTTTGGGGTGAGATCATACGCCTTTTGGATCTTGTAAGGCTTGACTTTGAGATCATTTTTCTGTATGCGGTGAATGCTACGATACTCAGATATTTTCAGTTCTTTTGCCATTTGATTCACACTTCTTTGATAAGATTAGTTTAACATTAGAAAAAAGGTAGGCCGGTTTTCCAATTCATTAGCCGGACTTACCTTCCAGACGAGCTGCCAACTTTTGGCTTTATGCAACGGCATTTCCTCAGTCTCGAATGATAAGGTTATAACATCTTTGCTCGATCGTCAGAGCCTCATCTGCTAATAAAAGGAGGTAATACGTGTAGGTGAGTGTAACAATTGGATGGGAAAGGTTGTATTTTCGCAATCTCCACCCCATGGCGAAAACTTCGTAAGATCCATATTCTTCTCTTTCTTCATATTGGTAAAAAAAAAAATTGTTTTAATGGTCTAATCAATAATTCTATAGCATCAAAATGACAATTATAAGCTGCTGCTGGTGTGCTAAGTCTTTTCGCCGCCATTTTAAACCAGTCTAACCTCTTTAGCTCCTAAAAGCGGTCGCCTCTCGGCAGGCAATGACAAACCTCCGAAGGTATTTCCGCCATGAAAAAGTTCTTCGTAAAAATTGTGTGCCGTTCGAAGTCGGATTGAAAAAAACTGTAGGTCCCTCTATTTGTGAAACAACAAAAAGGCTGTACGCGCCAATTATATATATAATATATAGGTATATATATGTATATGTACGTATAACCTCTTTATTTTGGAAACTTTTACTATTTTGCTTTTTAATTTCTCACATCTAATAGACTTATCTACTTATCTACATATATTTTTTCAGAAAATTTTTGTCGGCTTTGGTTACACATTTCAAACATTCGTCACATTCGTCACATGCACCATTGTGCCATTATTTTAGCCCACATCCGAGCTACTTGCTGCCAACGGCTAAGCCTCGAAAATCCATATGTAAGTATGCGTATCAGATAATTGTTTTGTTAGCGTGATTCGATGTGGAAAAAAGTACAAAAACCGTTAGCCGTAGAAATACCATATGCGCTTATAATAAGTAGCTGTGAAATTATTCAGCTCAAATGAATTTCATAAATTTTTTAAACGCCAACGAACACACCCAAAATTGCGCAAAATAAATAACTGTCGAACTGTCAAGTTAGAGCCAGACAGAGGTCGAAATTGCACAAAAGAACAGACATACTCGTACCTGATGTACTAAACAAATATATTTGTATGTATGTATATATGTGTGTATGTATGTACGTATGTATGTATGTATGTATGTATGTGCGTATGTATATAGAGCTCTTTATGTCAAATGCTGGCAATGTAGCGAAACAAAGAACTGTTATGTTGACCACAGCTGGTCGCTTTGTCGCTACAATCCTAAAATAGTAGTTATCTGTATTTGTAAATGCTTAAGAGTTCAAGAAACTTTTGAGACACATCTGCCATCACCACCCTGCCTAACCTTTTCTCACAGCTTTGCCATCCAAATACGATGCGTTAATGATTTAGTAAATTAATTAAATATCTCACCACGTAATCGCACTTTTTTCGTGTTGGCGGACGTCTGATTTCGTAGAAGAACCAACCAGCGCACCAAAACTAGCAATACGAGTGGAGTAGCGCTGCGCTAATTCGACCGAAATGCATAAATTTAATTATGGCAATCAAATACGACCATTTATATATTTAAATATGCATGTAACTGTAAAACGACAATAAATAAAAAAAGTTATTTATTTGATGAAGTAACATCAAGTTTCAGAAAGATTTTCGCACATTCTTCTTTGTGCCACCGCTTCGCTCACTTTTTATGGGCAGCTTTAGCATGATATTGAAAGGGTAAATAAAAATAGTCTATATGTATGTTAGTATGTATGTGGATGTAAGCAGTACACATAAAGCGCGCAGTAGTATCTGCCTCTAATGTTTTCTTTTTGAACTTTATTGGCGTTTTGTGAGGTTTATGGGCGAGTGTTTGAGTTTTAGAACTTTTGTCTGTGTCCGTTTGTGTGTTTTACTACGCCATCTTCCATATACAGCGACCGAATTGACATGAAAATTGGGTCACTGTAGCCCATCCTCTTTAAATGGTAGGCCATAATATTCTTTATTAATACATACTTTGAAATCTCACCCCGTTTATGATATATTCGTATTAAACGGTCAGCTTAAATCATAGCTCATATCATAATTGAGTGTCACCTTAACTTCGATCTTTTTCTTTTGAGAAAACAAGGTGGCGCAGAATTAATCACCCTGTTGTAAAGTGACACAGGATGTAAAGTGGCAGGATCGCCATGTGAAGTAATGCAGGATCATCAAAGTAAAAGAGCTATTAATTTACGGAAGAGCTTTAGGGCAAACCTGCCGACTAAAGATTCCTTTAAGAATAAAAGGATTTTTTTTACAGTTAGGGCAAACGACTGCCTTCCAACTATTAGGAGTGAGCTGTGTGAGCTGCTTGAGCTGACTGAGCTGACTTCTGATAGAATGGCTTTATTTTTATACTTTCTTTTTGCCTTGTTATCAATATACATAATTACAATCAAACATTTGTTGCAAGTAAAAATCAATAACAAAATTGTAAACACTTAAAATACTATACAATTAAAATTCTGCTTAGGTTGACTTAAATTTTGTTTAGGTTAACCTACTTCACAATGAGTTATGGCTTTGCTTTGGAGTGGGGTATCGTGTGACAAAAAGTGCATTTGGTGTGTGCCATGTGTTTACTTATGTTTCGGGTTTCAAAGAAAAGGGCAAAGAGTTTATGTTATTGAAATTGAAAAAGAATTGTGTCGTTAAAGTGGAGTAAATTGAAATGAAAGAATTATGTCACTGAAATTGGAAGTGGAGTGAATTGAAGTGGTTTACTTAATTTGAGTTGGAGTATTAGGAATATTTGGAAGTGAAGTGGAGGTACTCTACAATGTAATTGACATCGTATGTCAATCATACCCGTTCTCTCATAATGACCGTCCTAAAGTATTGCGCAGAAGCGTGAACGATGACAACATCCCATGAAGCGGCGCTTTGAGTGTTTGAGAGAAAGATTCTGCGCAAGATTTTTGGACCTTTGCACGTTGGCAGCGGCGAATATCGCAGGCGATGGAACGACGAGCTGTATGAGCTATACAACGCCATAGACATAGCGCAGCGAATAAAGATCCAGCGGCTGGTTCATGTCGTCCGAATGGGTACAACTATTCCCTTTTTAGCAAGAACTGATCGTGCTTGGCGTAGTCACAAAGAAGACTTCCGCTTAAAAAGTTGGACGATCACTTTATCCTGCTTTTTTGTCGTCACTCACTTCAAGCCGCGCTCGGAAAAGTAATCAACATTTTTGTACACCTTATACCGCAGATTCCACATCACAACAAGCTTTTTTGATTTTTTAATCACTTTTGCACCCACGGCGTAAGATAAGTTCGGCCCTTTCGAATGCGTGCTTGAGAATACCGCCTCAAAACGCTTCGTGTACTTCTCACTCATTTTTGTTCGGTTGCGTTTACGGGAAAGTTTCGAACAACACTAACCTGAGTTAGCACTGGCGTCGTAGCCCTTGAGTGGGACTAGTATGCAGCAAAAACCAGAGAGAAATATATCTTGAAGTTACAAGAAAAAAACCGGTTCTTTTCTTCTAACACAGACTGTACTTGCAATATATTAAGTGAAGTAAAAATATCTGAACTTTTTCCGCTGTGTATCTTTTGTGACTATTTTTGATTTTTTTTTTTTTGTAAAAAAAGTGAAGTACTTTTTGCGTGCATAAAGAACCATTTCTATTCCCCCACATCTGAGTCCACCGTATTTGTAGCCAGATTCCATGCTATAGGTCCGTCTGTACTCGTGTCTGTGTGCTTTGCTTTGTTGCACTACGCTGAGGTCTGCCTTTTTCTCCGTTGCACGTTCTCGATGTATCTTTTTACCGCGTCCGAGGTGTTTGCTGATTATGTTGCTCGGCGCGATGACGCCAATCTGTTTCCTCAGAACATCTCTTTCCGCGAACCATCTACAATAACCTGTGTTCAGCATCATCGCCGCTCGACGATTCGCTGTATATTCACTTGGGTTCACTTACCTTGCCCATGCGGTATAGGTACCTCCGGAAGTATCCGTGGCGCGAGAGGAACTGAGTTAAGAAGTTATCACTTCCCCAAAGTTCCTTTGGACCCAGAGTGAGTTTCGCAGTCCATCTCCACCCGGTTCAGTGTCCCATCGTCTTTGCCATCGCAGCATGGTTTGGCATCTCTGACGCTAGTGATTCCGGGTTTCTTCTTGGAGTTCCACGCATCCATTCGTACCCGGGCCATGAGATCGACGGTTATCTTACCGCGGATTACAAAGACTGCAGCGCCATAGATAGTGTGGCAGCCTGAGGCAACTCTGCACAACTTCCAGTGTTGGGCTTTGCAGTTTAGCACATCTTTCCATTCTTTGCTGCCGTACAGGAGAACTGATTTTTAGGCCACCATGATTAGCCTTATTTCGCGCTGTATTGCTGCTTTGCCGTATCTTGGCCCAGCCTGCAGTCAAGTTGAATACCTAGGCTTTTCATTACTTTTTGGGTCATTCACATTAGAATATAATAAATAACACCATATTTCAAAAATACTGTCTAACAGTTCGTCTATATGAGTACAATAATTGAAGTGATGAATGAACACATTTGATGGGAATAGTAAATACTCGAGTTTTCTGATTCGGCACCTACTCATAACAAATATTAGTGGGACTCTTGAATCGAGATATCCAACATTACCCTACACCTGTAGATGGAAACTCCCTCAATAGTGAATACGTGTTATACAGTTATTAATGTTATACGCAGCGGGGATAAGTAATACATTCTTTTTTGTTTGTTTGGCCGAGCTCGTCCTCCTATTTGTGGTGTGCGTCTTGATGTTGTTCCGCAAATGTAGGGCCCTACAGTTTTAAACCTATTCCGAATGGCCTATATCATTTACCAGGAGGTTTTTCATGGCAGAAATACACTCGGAGGTTTGATATTGCCTGCCGAGGGGCGACCGCTATTACAAAAATGTTTTTCTTCATGTTGGTGTCACGGACATTCGAATCAACGTACTCTGAATTCCCAATGGTAGTCACGCACCAACCCATTCGGCTACGACGGGCATTTATAGACATTTAATATATATTAATGTGGGGAAAAAGAAACACATTATATTTTACCTTTTTAATATTAATCTTTAGCTTCTGTAACTCACAACTGAATGCAACAAACAAAAAATAGAAAACGAGTTTTTAGTGTGAAATATAACCTTAACAACGGGCATAAACTTTTAATTGTTTAATCCATACTTTAAGAGATATCGATCACTATAGCCATCTGCCGAGAAAATAATGGATTTCTTTATTTTTCCTTAGAACCCCTCCACCTTTTATATTTTCTTTTATTTTACAACGATTTGCTTGCTGTTTGGCAAAGGCTAAGTACTCATTCGATAGAATTCTTGCTGCTCTACAAAACTATGTTAATTGTATTTTTGAGTTATTTTTTTATTAGTTTTGAAGCTTAGAATTGGAATATCCAGAAAGCAAAAATCAGCAGTTTTAACACCTGCTCTTCTTTGCTTTCCATCGAGGTCAAAACGTTCCTGAAGCAGCCCGGGACATTTGCAAGGTGCATGGAGAAGGTGTCATAGGCGAGTCTACAGCACGGTCATATGTAGTTTGCAAAGTTCAAAAATGGCTACTTTGGCATCGATGACATGTCCCGTAGCGGAAGGCTTTCTGAATAAGATGAATACGTCTCAAATCACTTTTGATGGCGAACGGTCGGCAAACCACCATAATTCAATGGGACTTACCGTGAAATAGTGAGTCTAGGTGCCTCTCGAGCTCAACGAAAAAAGCAAAGAAAGTCGCATTCAAATTTCTTCTCAGCAGTTCATAAACAGCGAATCGTCGCGGGAAATGAAAAATAGTGCCTATACATCAATTTGAAGCAAAGGCAGGAATTGGTGCCTCCAGGAAATACGCTAAAGCCGAGAGTCAAGCTGGATCTTCCTCCAAAGAAGATCATGATATGTGTCTGGTGAGACTGGTAGGTCATGGTGCACTGGGAAATGTTCGAAAAGAATGCCAGGGTCAACAAGGAGCTCTACATCGCTCAGCTACACCGCGTGAGTGAGACTATTCGGCTGAGACTACCTGATCGCAATGCTCAAACCATCTCGATAATGCCAGACCCCATGTTGCGCACAAGTCGTCAAAGCCGCGTTCCGAAAGCTCGAAGAAGACTTCCAGCATCCGCCGTATTCTGCGTACCGTGCACTGGCCGATTACCATCTCCTCTGCTCCCTGTCAAACCATATGAAGGGCGTTACCTTCGATAGCAAAGAGGTTCTTAAAAACTGGCTCAACAACTTTTTGGCGAAACGGCATCAACAAATTAGTCGAGAGGTAGGGGGAGGTTGTAAGTATGATTGATTAACTTATTGATATAAATATTGGTTTTTGCTTAAATAAAAGTCTTCGATAAAAACATTACGAACTTATTCCCCAATCTAACACTTTGTGTGGAAGCAAAGGGAAAGAAAAATTGCCAAAAAAAAAATTCTGGTACAAAATTTCAAAGTTATAATTAAATTTTTATAATTCCTTTATTAGGTGCGCAACTAAGCTCAAGCAACTAAGTCAATTGATGCCGCCAGCAATGTGTGTTAGTCGATTCTAACATAACCTAAACGTCGTAAACCAAGCTCAGATATATGATAAACAAACTGCTTCGACACATAAGAGATTTTGTTTTGATATCATATACTTCAATCAATCGAAAAAAACGGCGGCTGAAGCGCATCGAGAGCTACAAAAAGTTTATGGAGATGCTGCTTTAAGTGAAACAACGTGTCGAGATTGGTTCCGTCGCTTTACAGACGGTGATTTTAATGTTGACGACCGTCCGGGTGAAGGAAGGCCAGAAATCTTCGAAGACGCTGAATTGGAGGCATTGCTCAAAGAGTAGAAGAGCTTTCTTCAGTATTAGGAGTTACCCGCCAATCCATACAGCGTTTGCTTTTTGAACCACCTATTTTTTTGAGAATGGTAACACAAATGACATGGCAAATATGTTCATAATTTACTTAAAGGTTTGACATTTACGAAATGGGATGCTATATGCTTGAACAAAATTGGGAAATATTGAAAACCTATTTCCAAAGTGGTGAGTCTTCTACTCAAACTGTGACAAATTTGAAAAAAAAAATTCCAAAAAAAAATTTGCCTACAAGACAGTTTGTGGATCAATTTGTTAATCGTATTCGTAAAGTGGATCGTTAATGAATAAAACGACACGTGAACGTGCTCCTACAGTGCGTACACCTGAAAACATTGCTGCTGTAGCCGAAAATGTGCGTGAACATCCAACCTCAACTCGTCATCGTTCTCAAGAATTGAACATTTCACGCACTTCCTTGAGGAGAATTTTGCATAAAGGCCTCGGTATGAAGGCTTACAAAGTTCAATTGGTGCAAGAACTGAAGCCTAATGACCACCAAAGATGAGCATTTGTACCGAAAAATCATCTTTTCTGATGAAGCTCATTTTCACATCGGTGGCTACGTCAATAAGCAAAATTGTCGGATTTGGGGCTCAGAAAATCCACACGTTACGGTAGAGAAGCAAATGCATCCACAACGAGTCACTGTTTGGTGCGGTTTTTGGTCTGGCGGCATCATCGGGCCATTTTTTTTTCGAAAATAAGCGATGAGCCGCGGTTACAGTAAATGGCGAGCGTTACCGTGACATGCTCAACGAGTTGTTTCCAAAAATTGTCATACATATTTGGTTTCAACAGGATGGTGCAACTTGTCACACTGCCAAAGTTACACTCGAACTTTTGGCTTCCGTTTATGAAAACTGAATAATCAGCCGAAATTCCGATATCAATTGGCCGCCTCGGAGCTGTGATTCAAGCCCGTTGGACTATTTTTTGTGGGGAGCTGTTAAGGACAAATGCTATGCGAGCCATCCAGAGACGATTGATGCTTTAAAACACGAAACTCGAAGTTGCCATTCATGAAATTGGAGCCCAAACAATCGAAAATGTGATTAAAAATTGGGTTGATCGAATGGCCTACTGTAAAGCCAGTCGTGGCGGTCATTTTATCAATATTGTTTTTTATTCATAAATGATAATGTTCAATCTTTAAAATAAAAAAAAAGTTTGAAAAAATATTGATTAGTTTTTTTTTTTTATAGCCAATTCAAAAAGCAAATTTTACATGGCCCACCCTATAGGAAATCGAATTAATAGTGATTTCTGCTTGTTTGAATTTTGCCAGCAGGGTACTCAGACTTCAGTCATTCGTCATGTTAGCGATTTCTTTGACAGTTTGGGAGCAGTGTGAGTACGTTCGTAACCTTTTGCTTCCGTTTCACCCTGCAGCAAGCCAGCATAACCTTTTAAGTGAGCAATTAATTACAACAAAGTTTGACTGTTACCTTTCGCCTGTGACACGCCCCCTAATTTTAGCAGTTTAATTAAAAAGGCACATCGTTGTCTCATATGAAATCAATCGCTTAGGCACAATGCGGGCATTTACCTCAGCCCTCCTCTAACTCCTGCCCTTTCTCTTGGCTATGGAACTCCTTCTTTCATTCAATCAATTTTATTTGCAATTATCGAACAATTTTTGTCATCACATTTCAAACACAGCTCAGTATGTACACACATACTTGTACACATGCACATACATACATACAAAAATGCTTGCTATGCTTCATTTACTACTTTTTGTTGCTATAATTTATCAACGCAAACCTGATAGCTTCCAATATTTATTACGCTGTTGTTGTTTGCTGATGTGTTTATGCAAATTTTTAATTGGCTACATGATTTCTTAATTTGCATCCTCCTTCTCTGCGCTGCTGCCCTTCTCCGCCTTTATTTATTTTTAAATCGTTTTTACTACATATTTATGCGCAAATATATGTACGTTTACTGTATTGTTGGTGATAGGCGCACACATTTTTGTTTGGTTAGTTTGTTTTATGTTAATAAAAAATTTGCATGTTTACGAGCGTAGCTGATTAAAGGAAGTAGTTAGCGATATCGGGTTTGTGGAGCACTTTCGGTTTTCAAAAAAAGGGGCACTAAATTATTAATTTATTGGATGTAAAAAGTATAATAATTTTTATTCATGTGCTAATTTTCAAATATCATCACTAGGAACCCGACAACTTCAAACTGAATTTATTTAAAAAGTTTAGTTGGTTTATTAGTTCGGAAGAATTTCTGTCTATGAATAATAACAAATAAATAAAAAATATTTTTGATCGGAAAGCCGTTGATGGTCTCTTTTTAGAGCAGCAAGACTTTCATTAAAATATATACTTGTAAACTAGCTATCAGAGTCAATTGTAGAGTTGAAAAATGGCTAAGAGATGTCAGCTAGCACCAAATTATGGGGATACGTCAGGCAAAGAGTGGGGCGGCATCTCCGTCCGTCGGCAGATGAGGAGAGGCACTCCGCAAGGTGGTGTTCTCACACCATTTCTCTGGGTTGTTGTTGAAAATGACTTGCTGGAGGAGCTGGTGAAAGGGGGCTGAGAGTAATTGCCTACGTGGATGACGTGACACTAATTATTAGAGGAAAATTTGTGGATACTCTGAGCAACTTCATGGATGGATATCTGAAAGTAGTTGTTAGATGGGCAACGAATTACGGCCTGTCGGTGAATCCTTTCAAGACGGAGCTCGTCCTATTTACGAGGAAATATCAAATACCCAACGCTTAACTTACCTCACTAGGGGGCGCTCCTCTGATGCTTTCCGACAAGGTGAGGTACCTAGGTATTATCCTTGACAGCAAGCTTACATGGAAGCCCAATATTGAGGAAGGAGTGAGGAAGGCAACAATCGCCTTGTATGGGTGCAAGGGGGCAATTGGAAAAAGATGGGGCCTTTCGCCTAGAGTTGTATTTTGGCTATATAATACTATTGTAAAGCCTATCTTGTTATATGGAGTCATAGTCTGGTGAAACTCAAAAGAGAGGACGACATTTGCGAAGAAGCTGGGGAGAGTTCAGAGGTAGGCACTCATTGGAATCAGTGGGGTGCTTCGAACGACTGGTTCCGTGTATACCCTCGCTTAGTCCAATCGGAACTTTCTCCACTTGCATTCCATCAAGGGAAGAGTGGACGGTGGGTTACATTTGGGTACAGGGCCTGGTGGACTTGTTCACGGATGGATCGCATTAGGAAGGAATGGTTGGTGGAGGAGTTTTTCGCGAGGAGCTCCCCATCAGACTCA
>JAYXIM010002192.1:0-14538 GCA_037575425.1 Anastrepha fraterculus
TTCCTCACAAAATTTCTTTAATTTTTGGAAATAACCCAAAAGGCCATGGCGCCAGATCCGGAGAATAAGGCGATGAAAGAATTTCTTCAATGTGAGAAAGTTGAAGATGTGAAGTTATTTGTAATTTCAGCTGTGCGATTTATTCGGGTGTAAGAAGTGGTGGCGCAGTTCCTCACTTTTGCTATTTTCTATATTATCAAGCACCATTTGGCAGTTACTGTCTGAAAAGAATTTAACGGAATAGCAGTCAGAATTTTTGCTCTGGTGAAGTAAACCCAGATCGTCACTTTTGTTGCTCAATTTTGCTGCGTGGCTTGCACAGGTAGATTTCCTCAAGATTGTTCAGTTCCAGGTCATACTTAAAAAAAAAAACAAGCTGCCGCACCTGTTGCGATCATATTAAGGTTGCTAGACTCTCCGTTTTCGAATTTTCTTCAAAATAATTGAGACAATTTTATTTTAGCTTCTTTTTGTCTCGCATCCAAAACTCGTAGTAGATTTCTTTAAGTATTGCAAATCAAGATGCAATATAGGAATAGTATTCAAGCCCAATTCACGGCATATCACTTCCTGTGTCAATCGTAGGTCTCCGTCAATTTTTTGCTTGACCTGGTCCACATTTTTTTCGTTGGACGATTTTGATTGTCCTTCTCGAGGCTTGCCCTCCACCGAAAAATGTCCAGTTTGGAATCTTTGATTTTTTTCCTTGCTCACTCCTCTCGGGAGCATAAGGCCTCGACAAAACTCAGTCTTGCGTTGGTTCCGTTAATCTGTTTTGATTTCTGACGGGGTAGGTGATTAGCTTGCCGCTGACAGTCCTAAGTAGTGGGAATGCTCACCTATCGTAGCTTAGGAATAATGCCTTCTTGCTGCTTGGAGCGCCATCTGTGTTTCACATTTTTCTGGCAGAAGGATCGCACATATGGTTGCGGACTTCGCTAAATTTCGTGTGTCTGCGCTATTACCGCGGCCGCTCGCTTCCTCTTGCTGGCGCTACTGATGCAATGTGTAACTGTGTGCTTTTCTTTGTTTTTGGCTTGTTTTTGCTTGTTTTTGCTTGTTTTTAGCAACCACAATGCAAATAATGTGCAGACTATTGTACGAGAGTAAGGATGGAAAGGATAAGTTTTTGGGTTTGAGGAATGAGATTTTGTTAGTGATTAGTGATTAGATTAGTGCACTTACGCTAGACTAGCGAGGCCGCCGAATCTTTGATACCACTTACAAAATAGTGTTAAGAGATGGCGTGTTCGTTTTATATGCAGTTTGGAACTCATAGAAAACTTCCACAGGCTTGAGTTGGCGTTGAATGCCGTAACGAATTCTCGCTGGCGGAATTTCTATTGCATCAGCTATTTTACGATTTCTCGTCTCCATTTAAATCAATTTTTCTGAAATTTTAAATCAAACATCGGAAGACTACTATATAATATATATAATATAGTATAACAAATTTAATAACATTTAAACATTTTTTAAAAATATACAAAACTACCACCGTTCGGCAAGTTTTGTGGGGGATCTACAATTAACTTTTTGTGATTTTTTATGAAAACGCCTTTGCATTCTTAATTTCAAAATAAGTAGCTTTAAGCGAAAAGCTTTTGAATTTTTTTTTAAATATTTTCTTCAAATAAAAATGCAGGAAACCAAAAAACAAAAACAAAAAAAAGTGAGCGCATTTAATATCTTGCAAAGCTTTTCGAATGACATTTTGAGTGTAAATAAAATTTATTGCTTTCGACTTGGCGACCCTTTTATGCGAAATCCATGCAAACAAAGCAAAGCAAATAAAAAATTTCTTACATAAGTAAACAACAAAGCGAGCAACTACCAACCAAAAGTGCAATGCAAACAATGCACAATCAGAAAAAAAATGGAGCTTAGTAAAATGTGAGAATATGCAACTGCACGTCGTCAATGGCAGCATTGCCATTATTATCGGTGGTTACACATACGCGCATACAAGTTTATGTATGTAGTAGTCAATTCATCTATACATGTACGAGCACACATACACACATATGTACATACGCGAGTATGTATGCATGCGAGTTGACCTAACCCAGTTTTGCGCCAAAAAAACTGATTGGCGGCCTTGTCTGTGCCACATCACCACCGTATAACGGCACTATTGTTTTTCATCTTCTTTCGTGCATTCAAGACTTTATTGTTTTCGCTGTTCGTTGCTTTCATTACATTACATTTCATTGCGCATCTTATTTTATTTTTTTATTTTTTTCCCCGTGTTTGTGCTATTTGGTTTCGCTGACGCGGTGGCATTTCTTTTGTGAATTTTATTAAACGTGCAAACCTGCCATAAGCAATCAAAAAATTTCCAAACCGACATTCACACCAAACTGCCGCTTAAACCCGCCTTGGCCGCAGATGAGGAGACTTTTGTTTTGCTCTCATGTTTTTGTTTTTGTTTTTGGCAATTGCTTTTGCATTATGTCAAGTGCAAGGTAGGGTTCAGAGCAAGCAGGTATCTGTTTGCACAATTTCACCTGTAAACCAGCAAACTCTACACCTAAGTATTCATGCAAATATGCGAAATACATTTATACCCAGCGGTAAAAAAATGTGATAGTTCCCTAAAGTACTAGTCCCATACCATATACTTTGTGACTATATCCGAACCAGGCCAAAATGCCTGCCTGCAGCGCGTGGGCTATGATGTGAATATCAAAGCTGAAGTCAAAAAATGAAGTCGTTTTTCTAATTCACCAAGCCTTTTTGTGGCGGCCGTCGCAGCCGAATGGGTTGGTGCGTGATTACCATTCGGAATTCACAGAGAGGTCGTTGGTTCGAATCTCGGTGAAAGCAAAATTAATAAAAACATTTTTCTAATAGCCGTCGCCCCTCGGCAGGCAATGGCAAACCTCCGAGTGTATTTCTGCCATGAAAAAGCTCCTCATAAAAAATATCTGCCGCTCGAAGTCGGCTTGAAACTGTAGGTCCCTCCATTTGTGGAACAACATTAAGACGCACACCATAAATAGGAGGAGGAGCTCGGCCAAACACCCAAAAAGGGCGTACGCGCCATTTATATATATATATAAGCCTTTTTGTGGCTTTTGAATTTTAATAGGTTATGAATTAATAAATTGAACACTCCCAGGCCTGGCCAGACTTTGGATGTGAATTTAACATATTTCTGTTATTCTGTATATTAACGACTTGAGCTTCCGAAAATTAAATTTTTTATTCAATTATGCATATAACCTTTTAAAAAGGATGCTCGGACGTGAAAAAGGATTCCAAAAGCAACACCTTCGGTTGGGCTTCTCGCGACTGGCTAGACCCCTATGTAAAGGGTGCTTTTTTAAGAGCTATAGGAATGCTTTTCCAAAAAAACACACGTAAAATTCAGAAAAATTTAAGTTAATAGAACAGTCCATATAATTTAATGTTTGAAGATTATTTCATGCTAATGTTGACCGCGACTGCGCTTCAAATGGTTCATCCGTTTAGTCCAATTTTGGCATACTCTTTCCAATGTTTCGGCCGGTATCTCACATATAAAAGCTTTAATGTTGTCTTCCAATGCGTTAATTGAAGCAGGCTTTTCTGAATGGACATGAGCTTTAACATAGCCCCACAAAAAATAATCTAAAGGCGTTATATCGCACGATCTGGGTGGCCAATTGACAGGTCCCGAACGTGAAATAAAATGTTCACCGAACTCGCCTCTCAACAAGTCCATTGTTACGCGTGCTGTGTGGCAAGTCTTGCTAAAACCACATGCCATGCAAGTCAAGCTCTTGCATTTTGGGCAAAAAAAAGTTGAGTATCATTTCACGCTCTCCATTCACAGTTACGTTACGATTCGCAGCAGCTTTGAAGAAGTACGGTCCAATGATACCTCCAGCCCATAAACCGCACCAAACTGTGACCTTTTCTGGATACATTGGTAGCTCTTGCGATTCTTCTGGCTGATCTTCACTCACAATCGACAATTCTGCTTATTTACGTACCCATTGAACCAAAAATAAGCTTCGTCGCTGAACACAATTTTTCGATAAAAAAGTGGAACTTCGGCCAACTTTCCAAGAGCCCATTCACCAAAAATTCTGCGTTGCGGTAGATCGTTTGGCTTCAATTCTTGCACCAGTTGTGTTTTGAAAGCCTTCACACTTAAATCCTTTCGCAAGATTTTCCACGTTGTTAAGAAACAGAGGCCCAATTGCTGCGAACGGCGACGAATCGATAATTGATGGTCATCATTAACACTGGCCGATACAGCTGCGATATTTTCCTCAGTTCGCACCCTACGTAAGCGTGTTGGTGGTTTGATGTCCAATAATGTAAATTTGGTTCTACATTCAGTCACAATAGCTCGAATAGCCGCTTCAGTGGGTCGATTAAACTGGCCATAAAATTGAAGAAGCGCGCGATAAACTTTCTTAACAGAACACGCATTTTTATAATAAACTTCAATGATTTGCAAGCGTTGTTCGTTTGTAAGACGATTCATGGTTAAATTATAGACCAAACTGAAGATGTTTGACAGTGAAACAAAACCCGAAACGTGCGTCAGCTGTTTAAAAGGATAATAGCTAAAATATCACCCTTTATAAATAGAAACTGCTTTTTCTTTTAGGAACTAAGGGAAAAACTAGGAACTAGGGAGAAACATTTGTTCGATTCACCGTAAATTTCTTTTCGATTTTAAAGATAGCATTCAAATCAAAAGCTAGCATCCATATGGTTATTTCTAAATCGGCAAGGATGCCCTTAGGCGGACTTCAATTTTTTTGGTTGTACAAGGTGAGGTCCAAAACAAACAAGACTGGCGTCTCAAAAGTGTTTTTGATGGTGTTACATCCCTGACTGACTTCCAGTGAAAGCCTGGGGACATTCTGTTCAGTAGAAGGGAAGTTATTGCGTCTAAAGTGTCGGTATGTTTGCGTCATCGGTACAAAAATGAGTTTCGAACAAAGAGCTAATATTAAATTTTGTTCTAAAATCGGTAAAACGTTTACCAAAACATTTGAATTGATGAAAAAAGTTTATGGCGATGATAGAAAATCAGACTAGAGACCTCGTGCCAGAGTTCATGAGTGGTTTACATGTTTCAGAGATGATTTGGAGGATATAAATGACAATGAACGGTCCGTATGCCCAAACTTAGTAGCCACCGAAAACTCTATCGAAACTCTTCGTAAATTTATCAAAAATAAACCGAAATCATAGTTGAAATTCATGGAATTGCGAAAGGTTTGTGCACGCTTTATTCCGCACAAGTTAACTGAGGACAGAAAATTGCCCAGAATTCAACATTCGAAAGACCCCAATAAAGAGGCGGGAATATACGATAACTTCCATTACAATATTGTAACTAATGATGAAATGTGGTGTTTCCAACATGAACCTGAAACTAAGCGTCAAAGTGCCGAATAGAATCCTCAGACGAGCCACCACCCAAAAAATCGCATTTGGAGATGTCAAAAATCAAGTCGATACTCGTTTGTTTTTACGATTCCAAGTGAGTTGTCTACAAGGAGTTCGAGCCAATTGACCAAACCGTCAATGAAGTTTTCTATCTTGGCGTTTTTAAACGTTTCTTGCATCGCATTCGTCGAACGCGCCCTGAGGAGGAAAGAGGAAGCTGCCTCTTATTACATGATAATGCACCATCTCATCGCTCCACTCTTGTGAATGATTTTTTGACTGGAAATCGCACTTAACCATCAATCACTCACCGTATACGGCTGACGTGGCTCCCTGTGACTTCTACGTATTCGCAAAATTGCATTTGGCCATGAAAGGAAAACGCTTTGCGTCCGTAGATACCATCCAAAAGGCTTGTACCGACATCCTGAAGAACATTCCGGATTCCGGTCAATGACCTGAAACACTCTTTCGCAAAGCTTTTAGATCGCGCAAAACAGTGTATCGAGAATAGAGGGAACTATTTTGAATAAATAAACTCGAAGTTATCAGAACAAAGCTCCTGTTGTGTCTAGTTTAGCTCAGTCCTGTTTATTTTGGACTTCGCCTCGCAGCTATATAAAAATCAAAAAGTATTAGATAGTGAGTTTTTTAACCTTTTCCAGTCCCTCCTATACTGAAAAAGAGTTACCAGGATCTCAATTTGGCCTGTTAGAGGCTTAGCAAGAAAACAATTTTTAAATGAACAAATTGAATGACATAAATTATGATATACTTGTAAAATAAGATTTGTAATTTCAAAGATTCAAAGCTTTAACGCATCACGTTAAAATTCAAGCCTATTCAAGCTAAAGCGATCGCAGCAGAAGCCCGTGTTATTTTTTCTATTTTCTCTTGCGGAATTTACAGTCCTCTGTCAGCCCTTTCTCCACTGCTATTCTGCTTTTACGATTTATTTTTATTTATTTAGGTTCCCATTCTGTTTGTTACCCAGCGGCAGTACAAAGTGGTTGGTATAACTGTAAATGGTTATCGTTCGCTCTTTTCACTCTTACCCATGACTCTTTTCTGCCACAATGGACTAAATTAATCCAGCTTACTGTCCCAAATGTAACGAGTGCTGTCGATCTTGACTATTGCCAAATCGGTGAATTTGTCCCTATAAAAGTAGGCAATTTAAAGCAAGGTCTGCATCGTTAGAGCAGAAACTGGTATCGGCAGCAAAGCCACTAAATCTGTTCTAGTTACAAACTAGCCCGATTTAGTGCTGGGTATTTTTTAGGGCACTCATACGCCCATGTGTGCAAAATATTTCCTGCATTGCCAATGATTTTCTTAGTTTGTTTGCTTGTTCTCATGAAAAAAAATTCGTAATCCACAGGTGTAAGAGGAAGAAACAAAAGAAGAAGAAGAATAACAATGCTTAAATATGTGCCTTGTACATTTCGCTCTAATTTATTGCAATTACATATTTTATTATCGTTGTTTGCATACCGCTTCGGGCGATTCTTGTCCATTCTCGCGCAGTTGCTGTCGAAAATTTAATTTGTTGACCTGATTTCACTCATAAAAAAGATGTTTGCTTTATTTAGTTGCATTATTTTCGCACCCCAAATTGGCCCAAATTGACGCCGTATTCGCAGTTTTATGATTTTCAAGATACGTTGTTACATTCTCTGCTTTTACGACTACTAAATAGTTTTCATTGGAGGGTCTTTGAAGAGTTCTTTTGTCAAGAGTCAATTAAAGTGGCATAAATAAGTTAAATTCCATGAATCTTCTGGTCCACTGTGTTTTTAACATTCATTGAATTTTATTTTATTGGTGATGAACTTAGTCGATTTCATATTTACTACTTTCTGGATTACGGCAACAAATTAATATTACTTTCTTCATTGCTAATAAAGCACTTGGCTCCCCCTGTGACTTCTTAGCACCTGCTCGAATGATTTTTTCGCCTTTGCTTATTGTTTTGTTTAATATAACACTAAAGTACTTTATAGCTAAAAAGCTTAACATGTATATCAAGGTTCGGTTGTTTTTTTAAGAGCATGAAAATTTAAAATGATTATAAATATTGGGTATGGGAGAAAGTTTCCGCCCTCGTAAACGAGCTGTCGCTGCTGGTACTATTTTTGTGTTCGCTCTGGTAATATACTGGTGATTTGAAGGTGCCTAAGTTAGGTCTTGATCGCAGTAGTTGACACTCGCTTGAAGCGTAAAGATCCTTTTTGATCTGACGTCAAGAATGTGTACGTTCGACCCGAAAAAACAGCATATGCGAGAAGTCATACTTCATTACTACTTTTTAAAGAAAGGTGCAGCAGAAACGTGTCGTATATTGATAAATATTTACGGTAACCCCGCTCCATCAAATACCGCTTATGAAGGGTGGGTTCGACGCTCACAAAGTGTCAATTTCGAATTTCGACGTGAGTGACAAAGATCGCGAAGGGGCACCGAAAAAAGATACTCAAAGATACTCAACTACAAGAATTATTGGATGAAGACGCATGTCGAACCCTTGATGATGTGTCTAAAGAGTAGGATGTTGACAGATCAATCGTTGGTAAATGTTTGCACGCGATGGGAATGGTCCAGAAAGCAGGTAACTGGGTGCCACATCAATTGAAGGAGAGGGATATCGAGAGACGTTTCGTGACGTGTGAGAAGCTTTTTGAACGGCAGAAAAGAAATAGTTTTCTGCATCGCATCGTAACTAGCGATGAAAAATGGATCTATTATGATAACCCTAAGCGTCGAAGGTGTTGAAGCCTACTAGGTGAACCAGGTACATCGACAGCGAAAAAGAAAATATTCATACTTCGAAGGTTGCCATCTATTAGGAACTCCTTAAACCATTTGAAACCACCACTGGCGATCGTTACCGACTGCAGCTAATACGTTTGAGTCGAGCTCTCAAAGAAAAGCGACCGGAATGAGACGGTAGACATGTCAAACTGAATTTGCTGCATGACAACGCCGGCCACACGTTGCTAAATCGGTCCAGAAATATTTGTAGGGACTGAATAGGGAAATCTTTGCCCCACTCGCCGTATTCCCCAGATCGGGGAATCCCCTTCCATCTGTTCCGATCAATGCAGTCATCTCTTATTGGAGAACGCTTCACTTCTTACGAGAGCATCGTAAACTGGCTCTATGAATGGATCGAGTTGTCGTATGTTACCTGAAAGAGAGAGTGAAGTTGTGGCTTCCAATGGCACATACTTCACATAATATCTTGTTCTAAGAAAGGACAGAAACTTATTCCCATCCCCAATACCAAACAGAAATATTATTGGAATGCATTTTTTATTGTACTCTGGTAGATAATTTCATGGCATTAATTTTTTTAATATAATATTTCACATATGTCGGCCGAGGTCACATAGTCTATTCGACCTGTCCAATTTTTTACTACTTTTTCCTCTCGGAAATGCGTTGTTAATGTTGATGGAGCGTCATATATTTATTTTATTGCGTCCTCTGGTGTACCTTAAGGAAGTATACTGGCTTCCTTACTTTTTATACTTTTTATTAATGTCATTTCTAGTTGTTTTAAACGCAAATTTTCTCTTGTACGCCGATGATTTAAAGATATACTCGGGGATTGCAAGTACAGTGGGTTCTTTAAACGTTCAATTTGATTTAGATAACGTTGTTGCTTGGTGTAAAAGAAATAGGTTAGATTTAAATATAAGCAAGTGTTTATATATGTCTTATTCTAAATCTTGTTCTCTTACACCCACTTCCTACCACATTTGTGGTTCTACTTTATCCAATCGAAGTGAAATTATTGATCTTGGTGTGGTATTTGATTCTAAATTCTCTTTTCAAAAATATTTAAATCACACCATTTCAAAGTAATCCCCTTCCCCTTCCACTAGAAACTGGTACCAGTTTGCTGGCAACAGCGGTCCAGTCAACATCGTTCCGCGCGTGAAAGCTGTTTTAAAAGTGTGTTAGGATTTTGTAGTGCTGATCGTCTTTTTCGACTCTCGAGGCATCGTCCATAAGGAATTTGTACCTCCAGGAAGCACTGTAAACGCGGCATTTTACAAAGAACTGCGCCTTCGGCTGAAAAACCGCGTCGCCCGGGTTCGGCCCGACCTCGTCAATAATTGGACCCTTCATCACGACAATGCGCCGGCACACCGCCTTCCTCTTCACCTTTGCATTGACCAAGATGGGGGTTCCGGTGCTTCCCTACCCTCGTTACAGCCCAGACCTGTCCCCTCCGGACTTCTTCTTGTTCCCGCGCCTGAAAAGAAAGCTGAAGGGGAAGCGTTTCAACTCCATCGAGGCGATCCAAAAAACTGTGACAGCCGAATTGAACGCGATCCCGGCGGATGAGTTTAAAAAATGTTTCCTGCAGTGGAAGGACCGCTACCAGCGGTGTATTGACGCTCAAGGGTCCTATTTTGAAGAATATTAGTTGTATAACCCAAAAGGTTTAATAAAACTGCTTAAAAAAAATAAGGCTCATTACTTTTCAATCAAACCCTATATATACGTCTCTGGGGTATTCGAAGTTGGAATACGCCGTCTTTATTTGGATACCATATTATGCTTGTCATATTAGTAGGCTTGAACGTGTCCAGAAAGCTTTTGTGCGTTATGCTTTGCGTTCTTTAAATGTCACTGATCCAATTCCATCCTATAAATGTCGGTGCTTTCCATAAATCTAAAATCACTAGATATTAGACGGACTATTCTCTCCATTACTTTCCTTTTCGATTTGATAAATGGGGCTATTGACTCCCCATCGCTACTCGAGAATATCAATTTCAATATTCCTCAGCGAAGTTTACGGAATCATAATTTTTTCTGGTTAGGGATGGTAAGAACTAATTATGCTTCCAATGGTCCGATTTCTAGAACTCTGGGTGATTTTAATTCGCTTTCAAATCATACTAGCCTGGATTTTTCTTCCACAAAGAGGCACTTCAAGTTGGTTCTAAATGAATTGTTGAACTAAATTCTTCGTATTATCTAATAATCTTCCTCTGTAAATTATAAGAAATGTTATATTTTTCTTTCACTCATTACAATTGAAACTATTTAGTTAATTATGAGTTTAATTTTACTTTGATTATTTTATATGCCATTAATCTGTTTTCATAGTCTGTAAAATAAATCGTATTTTTTAGACTATTAATTAATTAAATAAATAAATAAATAAATAAATAAATAAATAAATAATATGGTCACATTGATGCTTGAATATTGCAATACAGCGACTGCTGAACGCGCTATAGTATTCAACTCCTTTTATTTTCGGCTTCCCGACTACTGTAGTGTGTTTCAACCTGAACTGATGGCAATAAAATGAAAGCTGTGACACTGATACAGTCTATTTCTATATCTGGAGATGATATCTGCATTTCCACTGCTATCCCTCACAAAGCAGTCTAAAACCTCAAAGGTAGCTGTAAAATGCCGCACAATTCTTAACGAGATGGCTTAGTAATATCACCTAAACGTAACACGGGTCCCTATCCATTGCAACATTGAGGGTGACTGGAGGGCCGTTCAACTACCGAGACTTGGCACCAAGTTGATTGATGAGTACGCACACAATGACACACGCATACCCTTACAGACCCATCCTGGAGAAAATTGTAAGAGTAGCGAATGAAAAATTGCGTAATAAAATCATTTACACCATCACCGGACAATTGTGACCGACTCTCAATACTAAACGCGCAGAATCTCTACTAAGCCAAAACAAGCACAGTCTTCGCACACTTATTTCAGTTACAATGGGGCACTGCCTAATAGAATAGACTTCTGCCGAAGCTGTCTAGATGAGGAAGAGAAAGAGATGATGTCGTACCTCTTCGGTCATTCTAATGCTCTATTCAGACGTAGATTAATCATTTTAGATAGACAAATTTGTAATGAATTGGAAGACCTCAGTACTGTCAAAACCTTTTAAAATTTTTGAAAAGTACACACTAGTTTTAGGAGACATAACGGCAAGTTCCAGACGTGACATCACAATGGGCTATGAGCCTGAGTGTGCCCTATGGTGAACAATCGCTTCAATCTAACCTGGGCGTGCTGTGTGACAAGTTGCGCCATGCGGAGTTGGGAATGTTTCGCCGTCGATGTTTACTTGATTTATATTCGGAAACAAAAATTCAGTCAGCATGGCTTGATAGCGTTCGTGATTGACCGTAACGACAGCTCCAGTGCCCTTTTATTATTTTCAACACAGGTGTACTTATAACTCCAATGGAGTGCAAAAGGCATTAGTTTGAGCGTATGCGAAAAAAAAGTACAAAAAAAAATGTTTCCAAAAACGATGCCGGCTATTCCTTGCTGGAAGCTAATGAAGTAAGACCTTTTTTGAAGCAGATGACAACTAGCGCTGAAAAATAGTTCATATACAAGAACAACGGCCAAAAAATATCATCACAGATCGTCCAATTGTGATGGTCAAGAAGGTTTTGTTGGGTCGTGATCATTCACCATTAGCTACCCGCATCAGGCCATTAACTGAATTCTTATGTCTACCGTAAACCACTGACCAGATTGAAGAAGCTGATCGATCAAAGTCCGTTAAAATTAGCAAATAGGAATATTGGCATCTTCCGTCAAGACAAGCCAATCCATCAAGCGATGCGCCAGAAGTTCAAGAGCTTGCATTGGAAATTCTATTACGCTATTCCAATCGCTTAGGCCTTAGCCGAAACCAAGCTATTATCAACTTTTGAATTTTTTTTTTTCATTTTCTCAATGACAACAAGAGTCCTCAGAAGATGCTATCAAACATAAGCAGGTAAATTTGTTTGCCACTAGCGTAAAGGACTTCTGTAGTTGATTAGTTTTGTATACTTCTGGTCACCCAAATTAAGTCCCTTCACCTTTTTGCAATATTCACAATATTCCCAATATTTTTCATAGGAAATTTTTTCGTATTTACTTTTAATTCAAAATTTAGTTCATAGTATAAAAAACACTATGTGAATCAAAGTTTTCAAAATTAAAAAAAAAAAACAACAATTCCAAAAATTTGCAAATATTATCCTACAAAATCTTAACTTTTTAACCAGAGTCTTTTGAAAACTTCTAGGCCCATTTAAATGTTTGGGCTTATACTCGTATACAAGGTGAGGTCCAAAATAAAGAAGACTGGCGTCATAAAATGTTTTTGATGGCGCCATCTTTTTAATGGCTTAGTGCGTTAGAAGTTACATCAGTGGCTGGCTTCCAGTGAAAGCTTGGTTACATTCGGTTTAGTGGAAGCGAAGTTATTGGGTCTAAACTGTCAGTATGTTTGTGCCATTGGTACAAAAATTAGTGTCGAAGAAAGAACTAATATCAAATTTTGTCTTAAAATCGGTAAAACATTTACCAAAACATTTGAATTGAGGAAACAAGTTTATGATGATGATTTTCTATCTCGTGTCAGAGTTCATGAGTGGTTTACAGGTTTCAGAGATGGTTGTAAGGACGTAAATGGCAATGAAGATACCGACCGCCCAAAATCAGTAATCACCGAAAACTCCATCGAAATTGTTGGTAAATTTTTGAAAAATGAACCGAAATCATAGTTGAAATTCATGGAATCGGAGTTGAATATCTCCAAAACATCGACTTATCGCATTTAAATGATCATTTGGGCTTACGAAAGGTCTGTGCACGTTTCATTCCGCACAAGTTAACTGAGGACCAAAATTGCTTTGAGGAGGCGAGAAAAGACGAGAACTTCCTTTGCAACATTGCAACTGGTGAAGAAACGTGGTGTTTCCAACATGAACCTGAAACTAAGCGTCAAAGTGCCGAGTGGAAGGCCCTAGACGAGCCACCACCCAAAAAATCACATTTGGAGAAGTCAAAAATCAAGTCTTACTCATTTGTTTTTACGATTTCAAGGGAGTTGTCTACAAGGAGTTCGTGCCAACCGGCCAAGCCGTCAATGCAATTTTTTACCTTGGTGTTTTGAAGCGTTTGGAGGAGGAAGCTGGCGCTTATAGCATGATAATGCACCAACTCATCGATCCACTCTTGTGACTGATTTTTTGACTAGAAATCGCATTTTAACCATTAATCACTCACTGTATTCGGCTGATGTAGCTTACTGTGACTTCTAGCTATTCGGAAAATTGCATTTGGTCATGAAAGGAAAACGTTTTGCGTCCGTAGAGGCCATCCAAAAGGCATGCACCGACATCCTGAAGGACATAACGAGGGGACTACTTTGAATAAATAAACTCGAAGTTATCAGAACAGAACTTCTGTCGCTTCTATTTCAGCTCAGTGTTGTTTACTTTGGACTTCACCTTATATATATATATAATTGGCGCGTATACCCTTTTTGGGCATTTGGCCGAGCTCCTGCTCCTATTTGCTCCTACTTGTGGCGTGCGTCTTGATGTTGTTCCACAAACGGAGGGACCTACAGTTTTAAGCCGATATTTTTTATGAGGAGCTTTTTCATGGCAGAAATGCACTCGAATATTTGCCATTGCTTGCCGAGGGGCGACCGCTTCTTCTTCAAATTGGTCTTTCACCGAGATTCGAACCTACGTTCTCTCTGAATTCCGAATGGTAGTCATGCACCAACGCATTCGCCTACGGCGGGTTTATATTCAATTTTAGTTTAATACTCAGAAAATTTGGAGTCGCTCAAATATTGCGTTGATTTTGAATGCCATTCCATTTTAAGCTCTTCTAAACGTTTACTAAATTTTTTTTTTAAATTTTATATAAAGTTTGAAGCCTAAAGTTTTTGTTATACATTGAGGCATATTTTTATAAAAAATTAACCAAGAATATTTAGCAGGCGTAAGAGTACTATGGCGGCCGCCGTGGCCGAATGGGTTGGTGTGTGACTACCATTCGGAATTCAGAGAGAGAACGTCGGTTCGAATCCCAGTGAAAGATCAAAAATTAAGAAAAAGTTTTTTCTATTAGCGGTCGCCCCTCGGCAGGCAATGGCAAACCTCCGAGTGTATTTCTGCCATGAAAAAGCTCCTCATAAAAAAATATCTGCCGTTCGGAGTCGGCTTGAAACTGTAGGTCCCTCCATTTGTGGAACAATATCAAGACGCACGCCACAAATAAGAGCAAATAGGAGCAGGAGCTCGGCCAAACACCCAAAAAAGGGTGCCCGCGCCAATAAAAAAAAGAGTACTA
>JAYXIM010002203.1:0-10704 GCA_037575425.1 Anastrepha fraterculus
GGGGTGTTAGATGAGTGGGTTTGATAGGGCATGTGAAAAAGCGGTAAGTGTCGTGCGGGGTGCCTTCACATACCGGACATATGTTTAGTATATCGGGGTCAATTCTGTATAAGTAGGAGTTTAACTTGCTACACTAACAAGAACGTAATTGTGCAAGTGTTACGCGGGTCTCACGGGAAAGCTGGTGCTCTTCATCTGCTGTAGGTGCTGGTTGGACTGCGATTACGGTATTGGGTGGCCGGAAGCTTAAGAAGGTGGTGATGGTCTCCCGATGAATGTTGTTTATTGTCCGTCTTAACACTGTCTGGTCCAGGAGAGGTCAGTAGAGGTGAATATCCTCATGAATCCGGTGTAGATGGGCAATGTAGAGCTCCTTGTTGAGCGTGGCATTCTTTTCGAGCATTGCCCGGTGCACCATGCCGTCCCAGTCCCAACAAACACATTGCATTATATTCTTTGGATAAAGATCCGGCTCGACTCTCGGTTTTGATGTACCTCCTGGAGCCACCTACTCTTTTCTTTGATTCATATTAAGGTATAGGCACCATTTCTCATCTCCCGTGATGATTCGGTATAAAATGCGCTGCTTCTGACCGCGTGTTGTTCGATGGCGGGCGATATACTGTGATTACTTCAGGCGCCTTTCTTTGCTTTTTTCGTTGAGCTCGTGAGGCACCCAGGCTACCAGACTCCTAATTTTTCGGTAAACACCATTGAATGGAGGTTATTGAGAATCGCTTTATGATCGCAGCTAATTTTTTCCGCCAATTCACGATAGGTTTGGCGACCATTCTCCTTCAAATGTGATTTGAGACGTTCTTCATGGAATTCCTCTTGTCTTCCGCTGCGAGATGTGTCATCGACGTCAAAGTCACCATTTTTGAACTTTGCAAACCATTTGCCGTGCTTTAGACTCGCCTATGACACCTTCTCCATACACGTCGCATATGTCCCGGTCTACTTCGGTGTCTTTTTGTCCTCGATGAAAAGCAAAGAAGAGCAGGTATCGAAAATATTGAATTTTTTCCTCCTGGGTATGCCATTTCTAATCCTCAAAACTAATAAAAAATTAAATAACTCAAAAATACAATCAACATAGTTTTGTAGAGCAGAAAGAGTTCTATCGAATGAATACTTACCCTTTGGCAAACAGCAAACAAATCGTACTACAGTGCTACATTTTCGTTTAAACGCATTGCATTTTTTTGTTTACCTTAGAACTGTTTTAAGATAACAACAATAACAACAACAAATTTTCTTCCAAACTATTCGTTAAGGTAACAGTAAACCATCGTTGCATTTGTTTCTTATCTATTGCTTTTTGTTGTAAAATAACGGGTCTCTATTTAAAATTGTGCTTAAAAATGCTACATATTCATATAAACGCATAGTTTGTTAAAGAGTGCAGTAGTGAAGTTAAAAGTGATTAACTTGTAAATATTGTTTGTAACTGAATATTTTGGTAAATTCTTACAATTTTTTTACACATTCATTCAAATTTCTTAGTAAATTAAATTTTTTAAGCTAATTTCTTCAGATTTTCTAAAATGCCTAAGGCAAAATACTTAAATGATGAGGAACGGGTATTGGTCAGTGTTTACCATGAGGAGGGCTATTCCAATCGTGAAATTTTTTCATCTAAAAATGTGATGAGGGCATCTTCTAACATATCGGTGTACGTTTTTGAGTTCATTTTTGACGGCACAAAGCACAGTTGAGCCTTGCCAGCTGACGAAAATGCTGCCCACACCATAACACTGCCACCACCAAAGTTACGCTTCGACATGCGTACATTATTTTTTTGTAGATCATGCCAATAACATGAGTATGAGTCAGGGCCATCTAAATTGAACTTCTTCTCGTCCGAAAACACAACTTTCCTCCATTCCGTAGTCCAATGAATGTGTTTACGGGCAAATTCCAAACGAGCTTTTTTATGATGTTCCTTTAACATTGGCCTAGACTTTGGTTTTTTCCATTTTATATTTTCATCACTTCGTAAAATGTGCGAAATGTGTTTTGCCGTTACAGGAAGACCCAATTTATTTTTTATTTGTGTGCAATTCAAAAAATTTTTCGTAGCCTCATACTTTATTTTGTTTTTGTCACGCTGTGACAATTTTGTGTTGCCTTTTGTTGCTTTCTTTATTCCATAATTGTCTGCTTTCTTTAAGAAAGCACGCACAACTCCTTCCGATCTTCCAGTTTTTCGTCCAATTTCACGATTGGAATAGCCCTCCTCATGGTAAACACTGACCAATACCCGTTCCTCATCATTTAAGTATTTTGCCTTAGGCATTTTAGAAAATCTGAAGAAATTAGCTTAAAAAATTTAATTTACTAAGAAATTTGAATGAATGTGTAAAAAAATTGTAAGAATTTACCAAAATATTCAGTTACAAACAATATTTACAAGTTAATCACTTTTAACTTCACTACTGCACTCTTTAACAAACTATGCGTTTATATGAATATGTAGCATTTTTAAGCACAATTTTAATAGAGACCCGTTATTTTACAACAAAAAGCAATAGATAAGAAACAAATGCAACGATGGTTTACTGTTACCTTAACGAATAGTTTGGAAGAAATTTTGTTGTTGTTATTGTTGTAATCTTAACACAGTTCTAAAGTAAACAAAAAAAATGCAATGCGTTTAAACGAAAATGTAGCACTGTAGCTCTGTCTAGAAAAGAAAGCAGAACTATCGTAGGTATGCTGACAGGCCACAATTTGCTAGCGGCGCACGTATACAAGATGGGAATTGCAAGCAATTATAGCTGCAGATTTTGCAATGAACCTTGAACACCTTCTATGTTCTTGCCCTGCATTAGTTAGAACCCGAATGAAATGTTTAGGAACTCTAGAATATGAGAGGTTAGAATGTCTCTCGGGGTTAGAGCTTCAGAGCTTACTAGATTCGCAAAAGACGCAGGCTTATTACAAGAAGCCTACTGCAATTAAACGTAAGGGTCCAGCTCCATCTGGTACCACTAAGGACCAATGGGTCTATGTGATGGCTTTCAGCCAGCCAGGTCAACCTTACCGAAACTATTCCCTAACCCAATAGTAAAAGGCAACCCTCGTATACCATCAAAAAGCACCTGAACGAGCAAATAATCGAAATCTTTTTATTATGTGCGAATTTTTATTTTATTAAAACTTTATTTAATTAACCGTTCATTAACAGTATATTTTCGATTTTCACCCTGTCTTACAGTACAATGAATACACTTTTTTTGTTTTTTTTTTGTATATATGTAAGTATGTTATGGTTCGCTTGTATGTATGTACGTTAGGATGTCCCGAAATATTTTTTTTTAGTTTTTCTAAACGCAAGACCTCTTAAAATTTGTGTAATTAATTGTAGATTCCAAAAATAATTTTTAAATAAAAATGAAATTATATCTTCAGGTCTCTACCGATCTTCAAACTTTAGAATATTTTACCTTTTTTTGTAATTTTTCGCATTTTTTAATTTCGCTGAACTGAATTGAATATACAAAAATATTAACTTTTTTATTACATTCAAGTATAATGTAAACATAATATTTTAATTCGCATGCATTGACAAGTTCCCAATCACTAAATCTTTGCTAGGTTTCAACCTGCAAATACCTTCAATTTTCAACATAATTCGAAGTGTTTCTTACCTTAACTAGGGAGTGTTTTCTTCAAAGCCACTCAGTTTCTTGTGTCGTTAAAGTGCAGTTGTGATTGTTTTATTTTTAAAAGTGGATTAAATAATGAGTTTGAGGCGTAGTGAAACTACTTGTGCTATATTGGGACCTCACGAAGAACTTGGCGATCGACAGCTACCAACCATAAAGGACGTCATTAAATATATTTTATTCGTAAAACACGATCTAAAATTGAAGTACAATGGAAAAGATCCATCAAATTCAGATACATTTGCGATTGTTTCTGAAAAAATATGCGATATTTGGACCAAAGCTTCGATTCCAATCGTAACAAAAGAACGAATTATTCAATTACAAAAACAACATTTCGAAAAATATCTCCATTTAAAAAGATACCCCAAAAACAAAAGAAGTGATAGCTATGAAAATAAACTGAAATGTTTCTCAGTGTTATCAGAAAAACTCTTCGACGTTGCTGCTTGTAAATGCACTTCTTTCAAATTTAAAACCTAAAAAAGTTCCCATCAATGAAAGAAATTTTATGTTGGATCAGAGAAATGACAGGAAAATGGCTATTGGCGGAATTGATAAGAAGGAAACGACTAGATTAATGAAACGACAGCAGAGACAAATAGAAGAATCAACAAGGGCAACAAAAAAGTTCTGTTCTACTCAAGAAACCTATTCGGACTCAGCCTGTTATGAAGATGCGATGAGTGAATCTTGTCTGGAAATAAATCCGATATTAGAGGGATCATCGACCAGCATGCCCTCAGTAGAGGCGCCATCAACTTCAACGGCAAATCGAAACACACTGCCGTTGCCTACCGTGGCTAAGGTCTGTGACAGATACGGCTTATCGTTGCGATCTGCTGCGGCTGTAACTTCGGCGGTTTTGGCAGACGTTGGCTTGGTTTCTACCAAAGAGTTAACTCTGGTTATTGATAAAAACAAGATCTACAGAGCGGTATCTAAAGCCCGGACCGAAGCCTCAAAAGATATTGGAAGCACCGTTATAAAAAGCATTTACTTTGATGGACATAAGGACAAGACTCTGATAAATGAGAAAATAGGGAATCGCTACCGTCGCAAAGAAGTTTTAGAAGAACACGTCTCAGTTTTGGCTGAACCTGGATCAATTTATTTAGGTCACACAACGCCGAATCGTGGGACTGGGAAGAAAATTCAGATTTCGATCACAACTTTATTAGAAGGACAACGTTGGAAGTTAGATGACCTGATTTGTGTGGGATGTGACGGAACTGCAACTAATACCGGTTGGAAGGGTGGCGTGATTCAAAATTTAGAGCAATATTTAAAACGGCCACTCCAATGGTGTGTTTGTTTACTTCATGCTAACGAATTACCGCTTCGTCATCTATTTTCTACTTTAGATGGTCCCACTTCTGGGCCTAAAGAATATTCTGGACCTATCGGAAAACAATTAGTTGGCTGTGAAACTAAAACCCCCGTGTCTTTCTGTGCGGTGGCTGGTAATTTGCCTGACTTGCCGAGAAATGTGATCGATGATCTTAGTACAGATCAAAAATACCTTTATCAGATGAGTAATGCTGTATCAACTGGTTTCTGTGCTCCTGAGCTGGCAAACCGTCAACCTGGAAAAATAGCGCACTCGAGATGGCTTACTACTGCTAATCGTATACTCAGACTTTATATAAGTACTCTTCATCCAACAGAAAATTTGAAACTGCTTGTCAATTATGTTGTTAAAGCATACGCCCCGATGTGGTTCCTTATCAAGCAACAAAGTTCTTTTAAGGATGGCACGAAGCATACTTACCAATTGACTCAGTACTCTCGATTTCTGCCAGAAAATTTGAAATCTGTTGTGGATCCTGTTATCGAAAGAAACGCCTTTTATGCGCACCCAGAAAACCTACTTGTCAGTATGTTATTTGATGAGAGGGATCACATTCGGGAGCTGGCATTACAGAAAATAATAACAGCTAGAGAAAATGAATCTTCAACAAAACTCAGAATATTCAGGCCACCAAAACTTAACTTCTCGGCCCGAGATTACACTGAAATGATTCTATGGGACGAATGCCTAACTACAACACCCCTGTTCTTCGTCACATTTCAGACGAGGAGCTAAAAAACATGGCAAAAGATAAGATCTTGGAAATCGATGACTTTCCTTGTCATACACAATCAGTGGAAAGGTGTGTAAAACTGGTAACAGAGGCCTCACAACGTGTAACTGCCGCAAGCTCTAGAGAGGGTTTCATTAGAACCAGGCTACAATCTCGAGCAGAAATGCCAAATTTTGGGCACAAAAATCTTTTTAAATATTAAGATTCTTTTATTAATTGACCGCTTTACTTCGTTTATTTTATTTTATTGTTCTGTAGTTCACTAATTTGCATAATAAACCAGCTTATGAATTTAACTTTTGTTTTATTTTCGGCATATGGTTAATTCTTGTAAAAATGTAAGATTTAATAAACTTTAACGTTCTGTAGAGCCCTCAAGATAATATGTAATTCAAATTTTCTTATGATATTCGTAATCTGTGTAAAATTACGCAAATTTTGACAACTCTTGCGTTTGGATATCTTGAAAAATAAAAAATTGCATACATTGACGGGACACCCTAATGTACGTGTGTGTATTTATGTAAATTCCGCCTTCTATTTTAGAATTTCCAGACTACTTAAATATATAAAGCGAATTTGTTGTTTTTCATAAAAACTCTTTCAATTTCTCTTACATAGGCATATTTTTACTTAACTTAATATAGAGTAGGATTTATATTTCATTTAATTGAATTTCATTCCAAAATTTAAAGCATTTCCATTAATTTTTGCTACATTCATTTTTTTAGTGCATTTTTTAGCAAATACGAATTACCAGGTGAAAACCCAATTACACGGCAGTAAAATTAAAAGTATAATAAAAAAAAAACTCAAAATGAATAGCAACTATCCAAGTTTCAGCTACTTAAAAGAATTTTTCAGCGCCATAACTCAAATAACTTAAATTCAAAGTAAAGTTCAACAAAACCGAAAATCCTTAATAACTCAGTACTCGAATGCGATGGGCAACAACTAAAGCCGCTGGCACTAAGAGATTTTCGAACACTTGCGAAGTGTCTGCTAATGAAAGCTCGCCGCTATTTGCTTTGCGCTTGATTTGACTGACTATTGGGAGGCTTAAAATAATGCAAAAGTTTACTGTACCGGCTCGTGCCACATACAGCAAAGTCTTCATATTACTTTTCATTTTAGTATTAAAAATTCGACACCAACCAACCAAAAGAATGGCATATGCAAAACAATTTGAAAACCAGCCTCTTAGCTACTGGGACAATGTATTGTTTTCAGATGAAAGCAAATTTAATATTTTTCGTTCAGACGGCTGCAGCTTACGCTGCAAAAAATCTAGCACCAAGTGTGAGGTACGGTGGTGGAGGATTAATGAATTGGGGGTTACATGTCTGCTCCAGGTGTGAGGAAGCTTGTATTTACTGAAGGTCTAATGGACAAATCAGTTTATTTAAACATATTGAAAGAAAATCACAAAAAAGTGCGGATCAGTTGAATTTACTAAGCTCCTTCACATTTCAACATGACAATGACCCTAGACACACGGTACATGATGTAAAGATGCGACTTGCTTATCACACGGCATATGCTCTGCCACGCCCCCCACATTATCCGGACCTCAATCCTATTGAGCACTTGTGGGAGGAATCGTAAGAAAAAGTGCGATTTCCACGAAGCCTGAATTGAAAGCAGCATTAAAGGAAGAATGGCTTAATATTGGCCGTATTAAAACAAAAAGGTTTTCCAACGCCTCCAAGGCTTTCTTTAAATTTTAATCATATAAAAAGAACTGTGCCTATATTTTTGTCCCGTAAATATTGCTGTACTTTTACTTTTCTTTTAATTTATGGTCTAAAAACTGTGAATTTTCAAAAATTAAAACTTGATTTTTTAACTAAAATGTATGAGTATGCGTAAGTTATGTGGAATAAACAGTTTTTGGTATTGGTGGTTGTTGATTTGAAAAAGTTGATTTTTATTCCATTGTTGTTACTGTGCCTATACTTATGTCCGTCACTGTATATTTCTATAGCAAAGCCTTTTTTTGAGTAATATCTGAATTTTTACGTACATTTTTTATGAAATTTAATAAATTTTTATATAACCATTTTACATAACAGATCGTTTTGGAATCAGTGTGGATAGTGTTTTTACTTATGTATCTGTACAATGTGAATCTATGGTATTCTCATTCTCGAGAGTTGGCGATACTGTTTCTAAGACAAAAAAAAAATTTTTTCACGAGATTTTTATTTTAGTAGAAAAAAGAAAAAAAAATAGTCAGCTGCGCCGTAGAGGGGGGAAACTACGTCAGCTGAACAGGCGAACTTGTAAAATAAATTAAAAAGTAAAACTACTTTATGCCGATTGAAATTTTTTCACATAATTTTGGTCACATATGAAAGTAAAATAATGATGGTCAGCTGCGTTTATAGCGATGGAAAGACCGTCAGCCGAAGCATTGAAAATTCCGCGCACCGCCGAGATGTATGAACGCAATGATACATTCTTGCTTCGGCTGACGGTCTTCGTACCCTCCCACAATCACATCCACCGCGGGGGCGCCAGCTGACGTTCACTTTCGTTATTCGTGAAAGCTAAATCACAAGTATAGTCAAGAATTTAACGGTATAAAAAGGCAGTCCAAAATCGACCCCTGGCTCTTGGACTATGTTGTTAAATACTATTTGTGGTTTGCGTCTTGATGTTGTTCCACAAATAGAGGGACCTACAGTTTCAAGCCGATTCCGAATGGCAGATATTTTTTTTATGAGGAGATTTTTCATGGCAGAAATACACTCGGGGGGTTAGGCATAGCCTGCCGAGGGGCGCCCGCTTTTAGAAAATACCTTTTCGATCATTTGGTGTTTCATGCCCAGGGTTATAATACCTGTTTCAAATATTTCATTTCCTGGTAGCGACACCTAACTATTACTTTGAAAATGTGGAGATAAATTTTAACGGGTTTTATGTGTAAAAGTATGACAATTGGCAAGATTTAAATTAAAAAAAAAAAAATTGTTGAGGTTAAATCAGAAGCACCCCTATGCTCATGCATGCATAAAATAAAGTATAAAATATATATTTTAGTTGTACAGTGAAATAAATTTTTCTTTACAACACATTTTTAATTATTCAAACTCTTTATTTTTAGAATTTTCATAATTTGTACATTTTTAAATCCACCAGTGCACCGAAGGCCCTATTGGCTAGTGTGGCTAATTAAGTTAGGGTTATATTGTAGATATCCCCTACAAATATTAAACCCACCAGTATTTTGAGCTTTTTCAATTACATATTTTCTTCCTTCATATTATAACAATTTTAAGTATACTAATTACGTCAAATTTGAAATTGAAACAAAAATTGATAATCCAAAAAAAAAAACAAAAAAAAAAAAAAAAAAAAAAAAAAAAAAGCCGATACTTCGCTTATCAGTAACTCGCAAAAAACAAAAAAGTAAAATATAAAAACCAATATTTCACTTCTCTGTAACTCGCAAAACACAAAAGACAAAACAAACCGCAATACAGTACAGTGCATTGACCATTTCATTCTAATCACATTTCTCCATCCCAAAATTCATGTGCCATTAGGCTTTTATTATTTATACGGAATCACCTAATTTTCATTTTTTCTGCTCAGAATTTACTTAGAAGTATAGGCTTTAAGATATCCCAAATAAAATTGAGCCCTCAATTCGTTTGCACAAGTCATTTTCTCTTTTCCTTCGTACATAACCTATTCCGTTTCTACAACTACTCGTGTCAATTCTTACTCTTATTTGGTGTGATTTCTTGTGTGTGTGTGTGTTTGTGTTCATGATACTACTGTCTTTTATGCAATTTTTTATGCAATTACAATACATTTTCAATGCGCTCATAAAGTTTCTAGCCGTACATTTGATTCTCACACATTCTCCTGTTTTTCTTCAAATACGGGTGCAAGGAGTTTTTGTTTTTGCAAAAAGTGTAGGTACGCTTTTAATGCTCATAGAAGATATTCATGAACGCTTCGTGAGAGCATTAGTTACAGCTCAAAAGCCATCTGCACATGTTTTTCGTGACGATTTTTATTTACTGTCGGTTTATGTTGAATTTGTTTTCGCTTATATTTAGTTTTTTGATATTTTTAAATTTATTATTTAAAAAAACTCATTTATTTTATTGATTAACAATTGATTGTACTAAAATGCAATTGATTATTAAAAATTTCACTATTTATTTATTGGTGTGTGTGCATGTGTGTGAGTGGGAATGCAGGTTTGATGCCAGGGTCGCATATAAAGATTCCTAAAAATTTTAAATAAATGTCATTAGCGGTTATTCGTAATACAGAATTTCATTAAAATGAATTCAATATGTAGATACATACATATGTACAGTACTTCTTTCAGTACTTTTTTATTAAAAATGTTTCACAGAAATCAATTTGCCATGAAAAACTAAAATTGTTTTTTTTTTTTACTTACTTTAAATATACAGTTGGTGCTCGGATGTCGGAAGTATTAGGAATCAAGGCGATTGCATTTGTGTATTCGCTTCGATACCTGAATTTTTATAAAAATATTTCACAGAAATGAATTTGAGACGAAAAACTAAAATTTGTTTTTTTCAATTTATTTTTACTGATTTTAAATATGCAGTAGGAGCTAGGTAAACGAAAGTAACAGAACTCGATTTCCTCGATTGCATTTACTGAAGCGCTGCAACTATGCAAAGAAAAAAGTTAACCAGAAAAATGATATTATATTTGAAAAATAATTTGGAAAACGAAAGCTTGTTTGTTTATTGGGCCATAAGAAATTGGAAGGGCCACCACGTCTACCGAAAAATGGGCGCAATGCGCGCAACGTTTGCGTTAATGAACACTCATTTTGATAATAAAGTTTTATCATTTGAACGTGCTGTTCAATCGTGTAACTTCCCATGATGATTTGGCATAAGCAACTGAATAATAAACAAAAGATTTGACAGATGTCACCAAAACAAAATAGC